>JAOUQW010000027.1:6766631-6781308 GCA_028565825.1 Olivaichthys viedmensis
TGCTGGGATATGAAGAATCAATTTCACTGTACTGTACTTGTATATGTGACAATAAAGGAGCTTTCTATTCTATTCTAATTACTGGGCTTCGTAAGTTACTAACTGTCCAGGTGTTTAGACATATGAGGGGAGGGGGGGGCAAGAGCACAACTAAGGGGTGGCATTACCTAATTCTATATAACACAAATGTTTGATTTGTTCTTTGATGCAAAATGAATGGCCACATGATGATTTGATCTTACTCTGTCAGCTCCTAATGAAACGTTTATTTTATTTTTTTGGTCAAAATATGTGCTTGTGACTCTACAATGATTTTAAAAACAACATGAGCATGATATGAATAAGTCTGCATGGATTGCACAAGAGGAAATAAACTTCTCAGAGATGTGGTTTGAGGTCAGGGTCTCCAGGCACCTCTCGGTTCTATTCGATTCCAATTCAGGGGCCACAATGCAATTATACATTGATTTATTAATGTGTCTTTATTATTAGATTTCCCTTGCACGTATTATGATTATTTCCCAGTATGACAACTTGCTGCTTTTAAAACATTATTATTATTATTATTAATTTCACCCATCATGAAAAACACTAGGCATAATTAGGACTGGATGATGTGCTATTGATAAATTGTTACAATACTTTTCTGAGAGCATCAGTTTCTAACTAATGTAAAAGTGCAGTATTCTGTACACTTTAAAGGCTTTCGCCTTGATTGATTAAGCATTCATGTCAGCATACAAGTTCAGTTAAGTGTTTAATTTAAGAGCTCTCCACTTCAAATGTGAGGAAACGTATTAAATAGAACGTTTTTACATATAGAACATGGCGTAGTATTTATTATATTCGATATCAAATAAATATTAAAATGTAATTTTACTTAACACTGTCTCAGTTGCCATAGAGATGCACTGTATGGAATACTGTCGCTTCCTTGCAAGCATGTGTTCAGGGTACTGACGCCACATACTGATGAGACAGGATGTTTTTTTAAACTATTGGTCCAACTTCTAATCAAAATGCGTTTTGTTTGCTAGGTAGATTTTACATTAACCCAAACAATCATTACAGCCTGTATGAAATCGGGTATTTCCGTAATATCCACTGAAAGGTAAAAAATGCTGAAATAGTGTATGGAATACCGCTCTCCTACATTACATTGTTATACACACAAACAAGTCGCTGATTATGGATGTTAAAATCCATTTTTCTTCATGTAGCATTGGCCACTATTACTCTAAGTCAAGCGGCTGTGGTGTTTGCAGGGAAAGGCAATGGCTCGCGGGCAGCAGAAGATTCAGTCGCAGCAGAAGAACGCCAAAAAGGCAGCAGAGAAGAAAAAGTCACAGGGAGCAGATCAGAAAACCGCCGCCAAAGCAGCACTCGTCCACACATGTCCTGTCTGCAGGGTGGGCCAATACTGTTATAAATCTTAATACTGAGTCCATGTGTGCAGATGTACCTCTTTTTGTAATTCTCTGTGGTCTGCACTAGCTAGCTATCGCATATTCAACACCATGGCATCTGTTTGTTTATGCTTAAATCTGCTCTTTGGAAAGCTTTTTGTAACAGCCTGTTACTTTTTTTCTTGCCTTCCATAGACACAGATGCCAGACCCCAAGACTTTCAAGCAGCATTTTGAGAGCAAACATCCCAAGTCTCCTATGCCCCCTGAGCTGGTGGATGTGCAGGCATAAAGGACACTAGGAGCTACCAATATCTACATCTGGGGTAAGGCAACGGATCTGTTAATGGTTCATAATGTACATCAAGTTTAAGTACAACACGTGTCGCATGTTCTGGCTGTCTACTCATTGCATGTGGTGTCATTTACAGACCCCGGGGAGCAAAATGATGTGATTCAGCTTGGCCAACTGATTCAACTCATAGAAACAGACTCTGGACATGATGTGACAGGAGACTTAATGATGGACTAAAGCACACCAGCACCCTTTGGTTTTATATTTTTATATGTATTAGCCTTCATTTGGGCCAGCCGTCATTTTTAGTGTGCCCTAACAGCCGAATTGTCATGTCCTGTCAAACCCTTCAGTATTTTTCCACCACTGGTTAAGATTTTCTTCCTATCAGTTACGCATTATTTCAGGTTTAAAACCATCTTGATACGAATGCATAAGTGTTTTTCGGTGCATACGGCTCAGTAATGCTCAAATATCCTGTTTTATTCTTTAAATGTGAGCCATGATAGCAATTTGATCACTGTGTAAATTAACAATATTTTTGGCAAGGAGTGTGATTGGATTAGATTAATTCAGTTGGGGAAAATATCTTCAAAGTAAAGAAAATGCTCTTGCAAACTACTTTGGGTGTTGAATAGAGCCCCTGGAATTGCTTAATGTGTACTTTATTTTCAATTTTTTGCTAAAGTTTTCAATAAATGTGTAAGCATAATAGTCAATGTGTCGTGGTGATCGCCTAGACGGTCTGTAGTGATGTGTCTGGATTATTTTCCTTGTATAGCAAGTTGGATTTTAAATCATCATTTTGTGCTCACTTAATGAAGAATGCCTGTCGACACATGTACAAGTACACTGATATTCTTTCCTTAGCACATCCTAGCTTGGTAGGAAGCTAGGATCAGCCATGATACGACGCTCCTGGAGCAGAGAGGGTTAAGGGCCTTGCTCAATGGCCCCAACAGTGGCAGGTTGGCGGTGCCGAGGCTTGAACCCACGACTTTCTGATCAGTAGCCCAGCGCCCTAACCGCTTGAAGATAATTGGGGGAATTAATTAGTGCATGTACAAATGTGTAAAGCAGTTTTCACTTCCACATTATTTGTTGGATAAAGCTTTTTTTTTAGTAGCCTTTTTACTTTCACACCCATCACAAAACAATCTGAATGAAAGTGAGTTGATGTTTTATGACAGTAGATGTAACGTGATCTGCAATCAGTGAATATCCTAGTTTGTCCAATTGATACTTAATAGTAAATAGTTGGTTACAATTTGAGCAGCTAAAGTAAAAAGCCATGGTTTTTAGATATACATGGGAGTTTATGCTGAGAACTTTAATGGCAAGTTTACCTGCAACTAGCAAATGTTGGGGTACAAGTTTCATTGCAAAGTATATTTTTATTATTCTGGATGGTTTCATACTTTAATCTTGCCTTCAAACTGCACATGTGGATAATCGTCATGCCCCAAAGTTGTTTTTCTTCTACCTTCTTGATAAGAGACAAACTTTTATGCATGTTCTCGCATCACATTTAGCTAATGTTTCTGGTTGCTGAAAGACAGTGCAGAGTCTTCATATATCCTGATTGGATTGTTTGCAATTAACATTAGTTTTTTTGTTAAAAAAATTCAATTAGTAACTAGTATAATACCACACTAAACATATTGCACATGTAACCAGCACATACTGTGAGACCATAAACCATGACCACGAATTTCACCTGAGCCCTCAGCATTACACTCTGCTTCAAAGTGCACCAAGTAATTTCCAGCACTCCTCCATCTGTTCTTCAACGTCACCTGAATCCAGCAGCTTCTCAGAAGAGGACAAAGTAAGCAGGTATGTTGTTAGACTAAACAGCTTTTCGCAACCGATTTCACATTTGGTCAAATTTCTAAGCACAAAACCAATGTGTAACAGGAAAGAACAAATTTCTTTAAACCAGTACACACAGTAAGCTAACTGCATCACAATTGCGTCATGAACTTTAAAGTGTAACCATTGAATATGTCAAAAGTTAAAATATGTCACAGTGGTGTTTTAAAGTGTTCTGATTTTAGGAAGCATTAAACAACTTAACTTTTCTTTTTTTAATCTGGAAAACCGATTCATTTATTCAATGCATGTCCCACAATTATGATCAGTTGGGCGTAGCACAGATACATGGGATGGTTTTCTGAACACAAATTGACCCAAGTTCCTGTAGACTAAGCATTTTCATCAGAAAGTCCCCAGTGGCAGTGTAATTTACTCCAGACACTAACACTAGCTTAATCTGTGCCTGAACAACAGGCCTTACATTATTGAAAAATTTCTGGGTACAGCATTGGAAAAATCCAGCTAATCTACAACGCTGTCAGTTATGATGGAAGCCTTATTCATGTTCCTTTTTAAAGATTTTAGATGGTTATTTTCATGCTTGCATCTGACACTGATAGTTGAAACTGTTGGCCAAAACTAAGAAACAAATTTTTGAGGTCAGTTTGTAATAACAGTATTGGATAAGGTAGAATTTGTAGTAGCCTATTGCAGAGTGAAACTGGTGGGTTTATAGTTACTAGAAAGTCCAATACATGTTTAATCCAAAATGTAAATGTTGGACGTGGTCTCAGTGAAATTCTGTATACCATTTAGCATGAGACAAAGCACTCGTATGCGTTCATTTTGACCCTGAACAACAAACATGGTTAATATATAGTTTTTATTTGATTTGGTCATAATTCTGATAAAGAACAGGACATTTCTTTAAAAGAAATACACATTTGTGCCAGTTAAATCTCCAAGGCATATTTCTATCAACACTGCTTCCATCTGTGAATAGATGAAACTGGACAACTTGAGTGGAGGCTCAGAACCAGGCCTTATCTCCAAGTTTATTTTCTCTTTCAATTTGTAAAATATTCTGCATATTGAACACTTACAAATCCCAGTAAAATGAAATGATCGATCACGAGTAGTGGAATTTGAAAGTATATTTTATTATTCAATGCCATTTGAAAACAGGTGGCAGTATAGGACAGAAAATGTTTTTAGAACCTCTGAATGCAAGTAAAACTGAGAAACAGCCTTTTTTCTTTAAATATCAAAGCAAAATGCATGAAAGTGCACCAGGGGATTTAACACATTAACACACGTTATTTCCAATGAGAGAGAGAGAGAGAGAGAGAGAGACAATTTCATTATCATACACACGTTTGTGCAAAAAAAAGAAAAAAAGATAAACTATTTTCAAAAATAACTTTCAATAGGGCACTGACGTCCAAGCAATCAGCAAATAGCCCAATATAAAACAACAAATATACAACAATAACGTTTACAGTTAAATGATCATGAATTGTTTCATTTTGTTCATATGGCAAAGTATGCTTTAAAGAATACGTGAGAAATAATTAAACGAGAACGCTTTCATTTGAGTTTCAGTTTAGCATACAGTCTCATATATTAGGCAAGTGACTTTATAGTTGAGAGATTTTTAAAGACATTTAAAAAGAAAAAAGAAAAATTCTTTTTAGTTCTTTACTAACTCTGTATTCTGTCCATGTTAGTTACACATATGAGACCAACAGTTATTAATTGCTATTATATATAAAACCAATTTATTCCATCAGCAATATACACCACACACACAGATCATAAAACACAATAAAATATACAATTACAGTTACCTGTATGCTTTCTGATGGTAATGACAGCTTGATTACATTGTCTTAGGATTAGGGAACCATAACCACTATAATGTTACACTACATCTGTTTATATTCCTCATTATTTACATAAATTATTATAAACCACAATATCTGAGTGAACTATAATTTATAAATAGTTATCTTATTTTTACACCAGGATAAATATGTATAAAAAGGACATGGGTCTTAATTTCGTGAATATTACACTAGTCTAATTAAATACCAGCTCAACACAACAGCCTGTGTCAAGGAAGTGGGAAATGACCCTTTTGGAACATTGACTTTGCGAGTAATAGTGCAGTAGGGGACAGTGTCAGACTGGCACCACTGAATAAGACAGAGATACATGTTTATAGGCATCCACAAGTCTTGACCACCATGTTCCGATGTTTCTTGAGTATTACGTTGTTGTTGTCATCGTAGAATAGCACAGATATGGGACTGAGTTTGGTTGGTGCACAGCAGGCCTTGGGGACCTCGTCTGGTTTTATAAGGTGAACCTGCCGATGACAAGGACTCTTTTTATCTATGGAATAGCCTTTAATTCACTTAGACATGTGCAAAGATAAATATTTCAGAATAATCTATTGTGACCAACTTAAGACTTTGTTCCACTGTAGAGTCAAACAGTTCTGAGTACAGAGAGAAATCGTTCCAATGGCATTTCTGCCTGGACACCAGTTGGATAACCATGCACAAAACCGTTCGGGTAGAATGGCTTGATGATGTATGTATTCACTGATTTATTTTACATTCACATCACTTTTGTGACGCCCCACACAGTGTATTATGTTCATCCTCCTATTACAAAATGTACAATGGAACGCCACTCAATGTCGCAGTTACTTTTACACTTGGGCAGAAATCAACAATCCCAACTTTGCCAAGAGGCGGTGATATGATTTCACACAAACATGAACGGACGCACAGAGAAGCGCACTGTTAATTGTAAACTTTTTGTCCTCCAATTTTCTCCTAATTTAGTCATAACCTAAAGAAGTCCCACCTGCTGGCTGAGTCTCCTCTTATCGCATGACAGCTACCAACCTGGGAGGCTAACATGCTTCCTCCGAGATACATGAAGGCACCACATCTTTTCGAACTGCTGTTTATGTAACATCATAGGGCGGCTGAATATGCTTAGAGGAAAGAACTAACTGCCCGTTTCTGTATACATGAGCTAAAAGACTCCCGCACTGTCAAGTGTCTCTCAGGGGAGAGAGAAATGCCATCTTTGCCACCCAGAGACCTGGGTTATTATGTTATTATGCAAATTATTATTCAAACTCAGGGTCTCCTGATAGGGCGAACGCATAGACAATTTTAAACTAAAAGTCCATTGTCGAGTTAAATCTCCAATGTGGTTATGCTTGCAGAGACGGGTATGCAATCACACGGGATAATCGCAAAACCTTATCGTTGTCTTATTAACCAGCAAAGCAGGTCATCCAGTTTCTCAAGTTTAGCTATATTCCTTTTCAAGTTCTTGACACCGAAACACTTTTGTTGGAAATATCAAGTAGAGACTTGCGAAATCCAATTTTGTTTGGAATACACAGCATTATTACACACAGGATGCCATTTCTAGCCCACTGTGTCACTTTCTGTCATTGCTGTAATTTTTGTGGGTACTTTCTAGTCCTGATGTAGCAGCACAATAGATGGAAAAAGAAACTGTAACCAGTCACATGACTCTGATGTGTCCATGGTAACAGTTTAGCCCTACAGTGGAAAAGAGGCTTGACAATCTTAGAGATACTAACCACAAGCTGGATCAAGGCATGATTAGTAGCGTTCATACAAGAGCCCAGAGGATAGTCGCATTCCCCATCGCAGTAATACGCTGAGTAACCTGGAGGAGCCAAAACCCAATCCTGAAAAAGACAAAAGCCCAGAGTTTTGAGGTGCAGTATATATGTATACATGCAGTGGCATAACTAGGATCTTATGGGCCCCAGTGCAAAAAAAATTAATGGGCCTCCCATATGAAAATTACTTTCAATTAATAAAAAAATAAGTAATTTAATTCATTTAATTTAATTTATTTTATTTGCCAAGAACCCTTGCTGTGTGTGACATGCATATTTTGATAAAACACTTTAAAAAATATATTATTTGAGCAGAGTCATTTTGTTCTTTTCGGATTTTAGAAGTATAAATAATGAATATATCATGCTGCAAGTTGCGAAGGATCCGTTTGAAAATTGGCTACCATGCAGGAGATGCATTATGAATAAGAGAGATATAAATTTACAGTAGGGCTGAATTTCAGATAGGATTGAGGTTGATAAAGTATGTTCTTAAATTATTGGATCTGCTTTATGAGCCATAGGTGTTAAACTTGACATATAAGGGGCCCAAAGACGTCAATAGGCCTCACGCTACAGGCCCCAGTGCGATTGCCCCCCCTGCACTGCCAGTAGTTACGCCACTGTGTACATGCATACCCGAGATGTGATATTGAAGTGTTTACCTTCCAGCCCAGGTCACTGAAGCTGACATATAACTCATGCTTCTTACAGGCCTGTCGCCCACTGCTCACAGGATTTTGGTCTAAAAAAAAAAAAAAAGAGAGACAACTATTTGAATCCATTTGCTATGAGCAAAATGTAGTTGTTCAGACTGTGACTTTTCACTGTCTAGTCACTGTTTAGCTGTTGGAAAATGTTGCTTTGTTGATGGGACTTTAGCATAAGACACCATATAATCTTGAAAAATGGGATTCTATTTTGAAAACAGAGTGCAGCCAAACCACCACTCTAATTCACTCCTATTTTACTAAAAGACCATCTTATTCTTATTACCAAGTCAGACACTACAGAGAAACGAGGCCAATGAGCCAGTTGACTGGCATTAATGTTAAACACTGGATGAAAACAGCAAAATGTGAGTTAGAATGCAACTAAACCTAGCATATGTCTGACAGCACTTACCTAGGAGGAATTTGAACATCTTTCTAAAATAAATGTCTCTTTTCATCATCATTTATTCATTCATCTACAGTAATCTAGGGGAACACTGGGTGCAAGGCAGGAATACACCCTGAATGGGATAACAATCCTTCGCAGGGCATCTCACTCTCACATTCGAAGGCTCATTCACACCTTGGGGCACTTAAGATTAGCCAATCCACCTTCCGCCATGTTTCGGGGAGGTGGGAGAAAACCAGTGTACCCGGAGGAAACTCAGAACTGACAGTAATCTTGCTCAGGATCGAACCCCGGCCGTGGAGCTGTAAGGCTCAACACTACTCGCTGGGCCACCGTGCCACCCTCAAGTCATCAGTTATTATTAAATGTGTGTTAAGTTTACACCCTATACCTTTAACATACTTTATTAACCCTTACCAAATAAGCCTGGTCTGTTTGGGTGAGGTAGATCGTTTTTGTGTTTTTTCTTGCGCTGTGTGTTGTGTCTGAGAGCACGAGGTGGGCGGCAAGGAGCCTGGCTGGCCCTAAAGAATGTCACCATGAAGGGTTGTTTGGAACGCGGCCCTCTGCGACCCACCAAACCCACCCAGCCGGCAGATAATGAGCGGTCTGAAGGAGGAAAAGAGCACAGTGAAGATACAAACATACCCAAATGAGTTATACAGATATCACTACTCTAAACTCCCTGTTATTTAATATGAATACAATCACCTGATAGAATCTTAAACTTCAACACAAACCAAGAAAGTTCTATTATTTGATGACTGTCACTTTTTCAATTCGTGCCTAATGAGATGCTCACCGTCCTCTGTTTCCACGTACAGTCGGATGCCCAGGTTGCTTCGTGGATGCAAGAGCCAGTGGTTGCTGGCAGACGTCACATCGAAGGCCAGCCAGCCCTCCTGCCCTGCTGGCACAGACTGCATGTCCAACAAGACCAGCTCAGGTTCTCTAAAACCACACTGGCAAAATAAGGCTTTTGTGGTGGAAAATTAAGGTTCCACATACTGCTTTATGAAGTTGTAGACAATGACTTGGTTGGTCATATTGTACACTCTTAGAAAAAAAAAAGTTAAATCTGGCATTCTAAAGAGTTCTTTTGTTTGTCCCTCTGGGGGAACCCTTAAAGGTTCTATGTAACTCCAAAACAGAGGGTTTCACTTTCAAAAAAATTCCAAACAGAAACCCTTTAGAAAGCTAAAACCATTAATACCATAAAAGGGTCTTTGGTTTATCTCTCTGAGGGAACCCTTGAAGGTTCTACATAAAACCCAACAACAGAGGGTTTCCTTTTCAGAAAAGGTTCCCAGTAGAACATTTTTAGGAGACTAGAACCCTTAACGACCCAAAGAACTAAAATAACTCTTTCAAAGATTTCTAATATTTTCTTCAGGTTATTCAAGTATTTTAACAAAATTTTAACAGTTGACACTACACTCTTAGAAAAAGTTTAAAAAATCCAGAACCCTTAAGGGTTGTTCGGTTTATCCTTCTAGGGGAACTGTTGTAAGGGTTGTATGTAAAATCCAACAACAGAGGGTTTCTCTTTCAGAAAAGTTTCCAAGTAGAAGCCATACTTGGAAGGCTAGATCCCTGAACCATCCAAAGAGCCCTTGAAGAACCCTTTTTTTCTAAGAGCGGAACAGTTGACACTTCATTGCAGGTTTAGTGGAATAATACAAGAAGGAGAAGACGCTACTGAAATACTCATGCTTTTGGCAGTATTTAGTGCTTTGTATAAAAATGCGAATTCCTAAATACTGAGGCGTTTGATGAATCACATGCATTCTGAGAAGAGCATCAGTTTGAGACCTGTGTCTTTTTTCCCTCTGGATTTCATAGACAGAGATGTGCAGGGTACGGTTTGCTCGCTGACCCATAGTCAGGGTTTTGTAGATGCGAAACTCTGCAGCAGTGACCGTCTCTCCTTGAGGAAGTGGCGTCAGATCAAAACGAAACTCCTTCCAGTAGGGCCGAGGCTGGAGCAGATCTCTCTCATGCTCCACTGAAAGACATAAAGAGAGCAAGTGAAGAATTACTGAGAGCTCATAACACAATCTAGAGGATAATAATGCAGTAAGGCAGAGTAAGAGATAATGTGAAGGAGGGAGGATGAGGGAGATTTCTTAACAAGGAGAAATGGAAAAGCGAGAGAGGGCGGGAGAGACTGAGCTCTAGTTGAGAACAAGTTTACTATGAAGAGGAGCAGAGGAATGTCATCAGCTGCAGATATTACTGTACATAGAATGAAAATGAAGAAGACAAGAGATGTTGGAAGAGTGTGCGAGTGTCCTTTGTGAAGGAGACCTTGGGATGGTGAGAGGATAAAGAGAGAACGAGATGAACATTTGTCCTTATAGAGTCAGACTAACACCCATGCGCACACACACCACGGGCTGCGCTATAGGGTAATTAGAGGCCCTGTGGGGCCGGCTGCTACTCAACACACAACCACTAATTACAGCCCTGCAGTGTATTTTTAGAGGAGTGTCTGACATTATTTTACATTTCCCTCTCCCTCTTCGTCTTTCTGCCTAGCAATGGAGCCTGTAATTCTGCACAGCTGTGTGCATTCAGCATCATCATATGCCGTCTGGCTTTAACTCGGGCTGCCCAATCACGGTTTCTGCTTTAGGTATTAGCACTCAACACTGTCCCTTTCAGTCATCACAGGTTAATGCAGGGAAGAGATCCAGTACTGCAAGCAAATTTACTGCTGATTATGTGCTGCAGGCTAACAACGGCAGCGATGATTAGAATAAGAGGAGACGGATATCCTCCTATGAAGAAGAAGACACTGGCGTGAGATAAAGGGAGGAGGCCACTGAGAACGACAGATAAGCATCGTCTCGGGGACAAGACAGGAAGAGATGCAGGAACGATAGCGTGGTTCTCTCAGTGAAGTGCACCACCAATTCTAGCTCTCACGATGGCCCATTGTGCTTGTTGCCTCAATGCACAATCTACCACAATACTGCGTTGAATTTAATTGATTTAAATCTTGGAAAACACAATAAGGGCAAATCGGCATTTATAATAGTGATAAGTTACAAAAAATGAGACACAAAATCCCCCAAAAAGAAACATTAAACATTAAGTAATACCAGTGTTATAGAGTTCTGCACAGAATCTTTAAGGGTTCCCCCAGAGATGCAAGCCGAAGAACCCTTTAGGATTATAGCTGTAACCATTTTTCTAAGCTTGATAGAGATTAGGTTTAAAAAACCCTGAACTATTCCCGAAAATAGTCTTATGGTCTCATGGACTTAGGTCCAAGTCCAGGACTCGAGTATTACATCGCCATCACACACAGCTACAAGTGCCTTTAAACTTTATCCCAGGTGTGTGGAGTGCTGTACCTAGGGACCATCTTTCCCTGGTCAGAATGAACCTGATGTAAATCGAGCCTAAGACACTGTGCTGATCAGATATTACAGCCGTTAATGGACCTTCTAATGTAGCAGAATTGAGAAAGAATAATAAAGAATGGATTTATAAATGAATGGAAGACACTAGTATTTATGTATTGCCAGGCCTGTTTAGTATTTAGGCAGTAAACCAAAGCATTTCAAGCGCCTCAGCTGTCACTCACCCAGGTTGACGAAGCTCATGACAGTATCTGCCTCACTGACCACCGTGCCGAGTGGAGGTGTGTGTGTGCTGAGGGTGGGCAATACAGCATGGCTGACCCCTTCATTGATGAAGCCCATACCAGGGCTCTCGTCCCCCTCGGCTGACACGGCGTGGTACAGGTCCAGCATGAAGAGCGGAGCAGAGGAAGGGGGCCGCAGTGGTGGGTGTGGACGAGGCCGTCCCGGGAGTCCCAGGATGGACAAAATCTCCTTTTGCATCTCCTTTTTCTCGCGGCCGCTTAGCCTGCGGAAGCTCGAGTGCACGGTCCCCTCCATTTGCCCACACACACACACGAACAGGCAAAGAGGGAGGACTATGACCAACGGGAAGAGCCACCGTCCACCTGGGATCTTGCTGCTACTTCTACAGCTTTCTGTCCTTCTTCTGCTGTGGTGTACCAGGAGCTCCCGGCTGCCCGTAACTAAACTGTCCTGGCGGATGGGGCCGGCGTCCATCGGTGGTGACGTTTACCTCCTGCTGATATTAAGACTCTTGAAAATTCTTGAACGCACTCTCTTTTAGATAACTTCAGCCCACACGACTGTTTAAACGTCTCAGCAACACATGCTGTCCTTGAATTCATTCACCTATGTTCAAGTGTAACAGTCCTCCTGCGAGTTCTTCAAGAGTGACCAATGTTACTCACGCCTCTCAGCTTATCTCGCCTACCCTCCTGTCTGTGTGTCCTTTCGCTTGACTGTTATCTCCAGAATAAACCCATGCTCCGCTCCCTCTCATGTACTGTCTACTGTTTACTTATGGAGCGAGAGGGTGAAACAAACCACAGAAGGAGCAATAAGCTCTGGCAGCGTAGAAGTAGCTTAAAGGAAACCAAACAGTTTCTTAAGACTTTCCACTCCTTTGAAGAGTGAGTTTGGAAGAGCCAGAATAAAGTTAAGTAAAGAGCAGGTGCTGAGTAAGGGCTGAGGCAAAATAGAGAAATTAAAGTCTATGGGTACAGTAAATAAATAAAGCAGGTCTAACGACGCACCAGCCAAGTCTCTCTTCAAAGGGTCCACAGTGAAACGCAACACCTGCCTTTTCTCCAGATACGTCAACAAGTTATAGCTTGATTCAACAAGATCCAATGAACTCCAATGAAAGAAATCATATCCACAAGGGAAATAAATATTTCATAGATGAACAAGTTCTCACCAGCTTTTTTTTTTTGCCTTTGGGTTGTTTAATCCAGAGAATAAACTGTCCATGCTTCCCTGAAGTGTCCTCTGAAGGAAAATGAATTTCCCTTTAAACTTTTATGATTCTTTTAACCAATTCCCTTTCACCAAAACCACACGTAAGCCACACCTGCAAGCACCGACTCCTAAAACAGAAGCACAGCAATAACACAGCAGTAATAGTCTCTGGCCCTTTGCACTGACTGTGTAATCTGAATATGAGACTTCCTTCTCTTCGCAAGATGTAGAGAGGGAGTGTCCCAAATGACTGAATCCTCCCTCCTTCTCTCTGCCCTTACAATGCTCCCTCCATTGACCATATTCTCCATTTCATCTTCCACACCACCAAACTTTATTCCACAATCACTTGTGGATGTAAAAGGTGACTTGGGCTAACTGCAGCAAAGCTCGTCTGTGTACTGAGAAATTTATGTTATATCCAAACTGTATTTAGACTTTGAAGGGGGTATTTCAAATCATCTGTCTAAAAATAAAATGGATACAATCCAAGAAGAAAAAAAAGGGTTCTTTGGATGGTAAACAGGTTCTAGCTTTCTAAATAGGTTCTACTTGGAAACGTTTTTGAAAGGGAAATTATCTAGGGTTTCTAGATAAAACCATTAAAGGTTCCCCCAGACAGACAAACCAAATAACCCGTGTATGTAATACATTTTATTTCCTTTGCTTTTTTCTAAGCAAAAATAAAATTTTAAATCATCTTTTTATGAATTTTTTTTTAAACCCTCACTTTCATTAACATCATCCATCACAACCAACAAAGCATTCCCTAATGTGGTGTAGATTTGTGGTATGCCACAGGAACGGGGGACTTTTGAAGATGGTCTAAAGACGTGCCACGGGAGCCGCTCTGGGTGCTGAGGAGATCGTTTGGAGGGAAAGGATGTGAGTGGGTTTAAATATATGTCCATAACTCCAGACACACAGCTGCAGTGTGGACCATAAACCATGAACCACCACCCCTCCCTAACCCCATCCGTTCCATCCAACCACCGAACCTATACACAGTCCAATACAAACACACACACACACACGCCAAAAGCTTACACACACATCAAAAACAAAGGTTCTTTATGTTCAGTAGTGCTGAGCGCTCCTTTGAAATCCCTGAAAAACTGATCCCACTGTTGAGTAATTGCGTGGATATAATGTATGTAAACCCATCCTGTTTGAAGATTTAATTGGCCATCTTTATCTCTTTGGAAAGGTAATTGCTCCCTGCTTATAATTATCATGAAATTTCCTGTGGTATGTAGAGGTCTGTACACACGCACACATGCACTGAAATTTGACTTCAATAAACAAGAGCAAATGAGATTTACTGCAAGCATTATTTTAATACAAAAGAGAACAAAAAAAAAAGAATTTATAATCTTAACTTTTTACTTTTACACAATCGCACCCTGGTCTTTTATCTCTTTTCCATACTGAGAGAATTGCACAGACTCAAAAGGTGAATCCGTTTCATAGCCCTTCTATACCTCCCCCCCTCCCCCCCCCCCTCAACCCCTCATCCAAATATCACACATATCCCA
>JAOUQW010000027.1:6781408-6851221 GCA_028565825.1 Olivaichthys viedmensis
TTCCCCAACCCCCCCCTTTTCTTTTTCCTCTTTTCCCACCTGGGAAAATTCCACAGCCCCAAAAGGTGAATCCGTTTCAAAGCCCTTCCCCCCCCCCCCCCCCTCGCTTAGACACAATAAATAAATAAAAATTACCTTCCAATTTCACTTTCATTAGATATTCATATACTTCAGCTTGTCAAAGACAAGAAGATGCAAAGACACGTTTCATGGGATTTATGTTCATATCCCCATGATCCGATTTTCTACAAGCTTCCAACAACAGTCAAAGTGGGAAGCAATTTTGACATGATTTAGAGGCTGTAGTCGCTGGCAAAAAGGCCACCATTGGAATCAGTCAGCTTCCTGGTCCATTATATCAGTAATGACCATTATCCGGAAAATCATTAGAACAGCGGCAGAAACACAAAAAGCACAAAGAAAATTGTTAATCAGACTTAATGTAATACTATAGTTTCCCAGAACGTGATATGATACTGTAATGAAAAATAAATACACTTTTTTTTTTACACTAGAAAAAAACAAACAAGCAAAACAAAATACATTAGGATTATAAATTAACCATGAAACATTCACAATTTTTTAAGAGTTTTCTCATAATGTTAAGCAACTGAAAGACCTCTGTAACATAATATCTGTAACATGTACTAATCATGGTTAAAACACACAGGTGAGTTTATTAGTATCAGGCTTAAAAAGGAGGAGGTGTGAAACGACATCCAAGGAAAATGTCAGTGCACATTTGTGAAATTCTCATCTGCTGCACGAGTCACTTAAGTGCTCTGAGGATTCAGGATATTCTACGTTGTTAAATGGAGAAAGAAACATACGGACGTCAGATGGACATCAAATGCCATGAGTGAGTGTGGGAGGACGTTTGTTGTGACAACAGGGAAGCTGTGGCCGAGCGGGGTGGCGTGGTCACATGGCCAAGCTTCTGACTCACCAGCAAGCATGAGGTGATGAATTGTTCACCACTTCCTCAACTTGTTATTCAGTTAATCCATCATGAAAAAAACTGCCAGACAAACCACGCACAAAGGAACGCACGCAGAATTCCTACATGGTCTAGGTGCAGAATACTATGTAAGGTTCTTGAGTGGGCTTTTTCTCTGAAAATACAGAAGAAAATCTCCTGAACAATAACACAACCACCTGGGCAAAAGGCAAACAGATTTGCATACAGTGGATAAAGGGTGAAAGTCATTACCACTGGCTTATTTAAATAAATCCTAGTGAAATGTGCGGGCCCATGAGAGTCTATATTGGAATCGTGGCTGTACCATCTCCCAGTCTCAGCGATGAAGAGGGGGTAAGCCATTGCATATTGATGGTGCTGAGATGAAATCCCAGGTTCAGTGGTGGTGCCACTCCACATGTCCATGTGCGTACATGTTAGAGTTTATACTGCTGCTACACAGCTCAGTCACAAAGTCAGTCAGTCAAATAAGGGACACAAAAGTGTAACACAAATAAGGCAGCACTGTTATGTTTGTTGGTAATTAGGAGGTGTGGGAGACAGTTCTGGGGGGTCAGCAGTGTCCAGTGCTCCAGGTGTTTTGAAAGTTAGAGATGCTTTAGTTCTCCATTCTCATCAATACCACATGCCTGTGCTGGTGGTGGCCACAAAGGCTGATTAGCATGCACAATGAGTCCATGGAGAAAAAGGGTGCAGCATCAGCATCAGTACCCAGTGACCTTGTCCACCGACTCCACCCCCTTATGGTAAAAACCCCACTACTTCTTGGCCACTGGTGTCTTGGGGCTGGGGGTCTTCTTAGAGATGGTGGGGATTTTGGAGGGTTTGGCCCCCGGGCGGCGTGGTGTGTCTGAGGTATCGGAGCAGGCCGAGCGCGTCTCCATCAGCTCAGAGGCGTCCGAAGCGTCGCTGCCCCTGCGGCTGCTGGCTCTGCTCCCAGCACGGCTGCCCGCTCGACTGGCAGGACCACTGGCTGAAGACGGAGTACGCTTATTGTCTGAAGAGGAGGAGACAGCAAAGACGATTAGTGTCATGCAGTCAGACAGTTTAAGGGAGCTTCATGAAAAGAGGATTAAAGGATTA
Source organism: Olivaichthys viedmensis (assembly GCA_028565825.1). Classification (NCBI taxonomy): domain Eukaryota; kingdom Metazoa; phylum Chordata; class Actinopteri; order Siluriformes; family Diplomystidae; genus Olivaichthys; species Olivaichthys viedmensis. The sequence goes on from JAOUQW010000027.1 coordinate 6,783,471, forward strand.
AAGGATTAAAGGCAGTTGTAAAGTAAATACAATGTGCCATACAATATGCTGGTTTCACAAGGACATTTTGGTATCTGTGAAAAATGCAACTCTTTCCATTGATTTCAGTATATTTGGACAACACGCACCGGCGAATGGCAACACGTGGAGAAAAAAAAAAACCCATCCGTCGTCAGATTAAAAGGTTCTCCTTTTGATGGAACGTACTCTGACCTGACCATGCGCCAGCGAATAGAAGATAGTCTGGGGCAGGGCTTTAGTCATTCACGTCTAAGAGAAACTAATCACAGTTGTCAGCTCACATCCAGAGCTGTACAGTTCAACTGTCCAAATGCACAAGGGCAGTTGACAGCGAGCCTCGGCTCATCACACTGCCAGTGCGTACACAGGTTTACACACATTTTACTTTAAGGAGGCAGATTACAAAGCTGGCCTAATAACAGCACTATCAAGCCGTGATGAAATGCTAAAAAATGTCTTGCTAAAGCAATATCCTATAGGTCTTTATTGCTTTAAACACTGACTTTCTTTTGGCTATATGCCACAATTTTGCGTTTGCTTAAATATAAACCTTTTCAAATAGAACTGAATTGAGAATTGCATCCACTTGTTTTCAAAATCAAAATTAGCATGCTAGCTCAGATAGCACTGCAGTAGTTATACAGCACCATTCAGGGTTGTGTTTTATATTTCTGTACACCTCAGCAATTAATAATATAAATGGTTAGAGAATAAAGCAGCATTTTTTTTCTGGATATTTCTATGCATGCTTTACCAAATTAAACAACGTGTTCTGTTCACGTTCAATTCTCATATGGAGTATAGAGTAAAAAAAATTATTGTGCCCAAAAACATGCCTGCAACAAACCAGCAACGCATATCAATGCATTTTTTGACGGATGCCAAAACGTCCCTGTAAAAGCAGCCTAATACAGTGTAACCAGGGATATTATATTTCTGTAATTGAACAGCTCTGTTTTTCTGCCAGTAATAAACTAATAATACAAACTGCACACAGTAGGGGAAAGAAACCCATAAAGCAGTGAGTGGTTCCTTACCAGAGCGTCCAGGTTTAGCAGAAGGTGTGGCCCCACCATTTTCTCCCGTCAGAGACCCACGGCTGGAATGGAAAGGCGGCCTTTTATGCTTGGATGTGGAGCCTCCCTGCAATTAGAGAAATCCAGAATTTTACCTGATGTAATGTAGCCTTCATTATGCCTAAACCCTCAAGGATTAACGTTCTGAATGGAGAACACGCTGTAGATCAATGTATCTTTTTTTTTTATTCTATGTGTTTTCTAATTCAATATTCTTAAAGCACATAACCTGGATTTCACCTGACTGAAGGTTTGTGAAACTGCTGCTCTGACATTTCCGTTTGGGTCTGCTAAAATATTCAAATGACTTGCTGTTGATTATTGGTGTGTGTGTGTTTAGCAGTCTTTCCTCTTTTCTGTCAGTGTGTTAGGGCTTTTTTGGGGGAAGAGGAGGCAGTGTGTTACCTCGTGCCCAGGGGTGTGGCCGTGCTCTGGGCAGGACTGGCACTTGGTTGAAGTTGGAGTTTTACTGTGTGCCAGCCAGGGCTTGGCATAGCCCCGCGATTGAGATTGGGAGGACTGGGAAATGAGCAGGCAGGGAGGAGGAGGACGAGGAGGAGGAAGAGAGCAAGGAGAAAGCAGGAAGAGAAGAGGGAGGGAGAAGGGAGAGGAGGGATTGGGAAGAGAGCGAGTGCCACAGCACAGCGCAGTGCAGTGTATTGGGCAGGTGGTGATGAATACAAACACAGGGTGAAATTGTGGAAGGGAAAATATTTTAAAGCAAGGGAGGGTAGGAGGACAAAAAGACAAAAGAGACAAATAAAACCCCAGAGATGACCAAGTGATTTTGACATGCAGAAACAACAATAAACACAATAACACAATGTGAACCAGTGAAAATGGAAACATAAGTAACAACATGGCACAAACACTCGATAAAGGACAGGTAAGACAATCAAGGACGTTTACTCTGAATTGTGATGAAAGTTAACATAAAAATAGAATAGGGATGTATAGGATTATCACATTTTGGTGATAGTTTTAATTATCATTTAAAGACCTGAGAGGTGCTAAAACAGACACACATGTACAAAAGACAACTATGAGCAGAGTGTGACTGACAATGACAGGAAATAATGAATCAGACAGTCAATCTAACAGCTAGTGATCAGAAAGAAGAACAAGACTGGGGTTTGTGTTTAACATCCATGTGAGCATGCGATCGTGTGTGTACGGCTCTTACGCACTTACCCTGGAGGAGGAGGCAGTGGGCGTGGCAGGGGCCGAGGGCACCGAGGCGCAGCTCTGGGCGCTGTGCGAGGCTGAGGAGGAGGAGCGGGTGGGCGAGGCCGTGCGTGATGAAGGCTTTGAGCGTCGGCCGCGGGAGCGGAAGGCCGCCATGCCTTGCGAGGCTCCTTCTGGAAGAATGAACTTTTCCCGCAGCTCCAGGTTGGTACGTCCGCGTGCTGCATTGAGGGAGAGGAAGGAACAAACAGCAGAAGGTGTTAACGTGTTGGAAGCAGATGTGTCTGTCAGGCAGTGAGCAGTGTGAGTGGAGAGTCACTGCTCCGGCTCAATGGACGAGTCAGTAAATCCACATTAATAGAAAGAAGCAGACACAGTGCAGGAGTTTAATAAGGGGTATGAGCAGTAGGGCAAGCATCCTCACTCTGAGGGTTGCACTCAGTCAGTGCCAGACACAGACGCCACTCCAAAAGCACAGCCTCTCTTCTCTCAGTATCCGCCACTGTGCACCTTCTGAGTGCTTAGAGCTAGTAGTGGGCTTTGATAGATACCAGAGAGGCATGTTTGGTTATGGATCAGGCACACAAAAACACTAGATACCGACACAGGCCTCCGGTCCAGAGAGACAGGGAGAAGCATTCTACAAAAAATTAAATTAATTAGCAGCCCCAGCACACAACACACAGCCTGGAGAAGCCAACCACAGACAGAGGCAGGCAGGAAGACTGGAGAGAAGAGAGAGGGGAGAGAAAATGAGAGGAAAGGGCGAGAGGGGAAGAGGGCTGTGTGCAATAGCAGCAGTGTATTACAGCTGTTGTCACTAGCTGTCCTAAAGCCTGCAACACAACCCTGTTTTCCATGGTCTCAAGCAACTGTTAATTGGCGGTGCACCATATAATTTATTCTCCATAAGCCAGGTATAGTCTGTAATTCATTCCCCATGAGCAAACTTTTTTAAGAGCTGCTTCAAGCAATATTAGAAACCCAGGCTGGCCACACCCTGCTCTTGCAATGCTCATCAGAGACACACGCACGGAAAAAGCGCCAAGACCAGGCCCGGCTGAATGAGAATGAGAAGCGCGACGCTAGCTGGCATGAGATGTCCCCACACGCTCCCCCACACCAAAGCGCCACACACACACACACAAAGATGGAGCAGTGAGGAGATGGAGCCGACGTTGGATAAATGGGTTTAGAGTTTGAGAATGGACACGGGGGGCGTGACATCAGACCAAAAGAGTGAGAGACAGCCGGAGAGGAGGAGAGAGGAGGAGTGAGGTACCTCTGCAGCAGAAATAGCCAGGAGTGACTGCCACTGAGAGACACAAGAGACAACATGAAGTAAACCTGAACACACACATAATCCCACTCACACAGAACAACACTTGTGGCACACACACACAAACACACCACTGGGAAGTAAGATGCAAGTTTTCATACTCTCAAACATAGATATACTGTACATTAGATATATATACAGCCGTAAAGTCCATATGCTCAATTTACACCACCGTGTGATATGAAGGACTCTGGAACATGTGGTCCAGCCCTCGACGCTGTAAAATGCATAGCCACATATGAGCACACAGCCGGGGAGAGGACAGTTAGTTTAGTGCTACAGTCAGCCAAGCACAGCACAGCATACAGGAACCAAAGATGATATGAGTAAAAACAGTAGACAACAACAACAACAACAACAACAAAAAAGAGAAAAAGAAGGAAACCGAACAAGAGAGAAAGACCCAACCTATACGAGATGATATGAAGCTGCTGGAGTTGGAGCGAAGGATTTTAAGTCCTGGATGTTGCACTGGGGAGAGAGAGAGATAGAGAGAGAGAGGACGGGGAAGGGGGAAAGGGAGGGAGAGACCCAAGGAACATGCATCATGCACTATGATTCAAATAGAACAAGAGAGAGAGAGAGGGGCCAAATATATGACCATGCATGTAAAAATGAAGGAAATAATGCAGAAATGGCAGATGATCAGAGAAGGTCAGAAAGATCCAAAGAAATCAAGAGATATTTCAGTAACTCTCACTGCAGGAAATGGATAAAAGGCTGGCGGGTGATGAATGGAGTGATGACAGAACTGACAGATTTTATATCATAAAAAGAGAACATGCTAGCAAGTGTCTCCGTCATTGTGTCTCTCAGGGTGTCGGATCCAACCCAGCTGTCTGGAGCACTCCTTCAAACATGTCTTACCCAACCTAACTCATCAGCTTCCTTATACACAGCTGCTTCTGATGTTTGTGCAAGTGGGTGTGTATCGGTGTGCGCTTGTGTAAATAAGCCTTACCTCTGCAAGGGTCGTTCTTAACCAGGAACTCGTCCAGGGCCATCCAGCCCCCTCCCACCCGTACCATGACCGTGCTGCGCAGGATCCGCACCAGACGCAGCTGCTGCGAGTCCCCAAACTGAGGGAGAGAGACGAAGACCAGAAGGAAGCAAAAGGAAAAAAAGAACAATTGGAGAAAAGAGAAAAGAGAGGTAAAAATAATGGCATTAGAATCATTTGGATGGGTGAGATTTTTAAAACCTTACATAAACAGATTATATAAATATAGTATGATGCACAGAATTTCAAAAGAATTAATTATACTGTCTTCATGCAAAAAAACATGCATTTTAGATTCTAGATGATTCAGCAGCAAGCTCAGCCCAATATCCCATAGCAGTACAAAAGCTCAAACATTTACCATAGTACTTTAATGTTTGATATTTAAAATGTCGAAAATAGAATACATTTCTATAAAATTAAAATAAATACTAGAGCTGGACAAAAATAGCATAATAGGATTATACTGCAACACATTGTGATTGCTATATACCTTGCAATTTGAATTAATGCAGGCCAGTGTTTTAATTAATTTATTTTTAATCTTTTAATTAATTTTCTTCATCACGCCAATTCCACAATTTATTTAAAACCCCATAGAAAACGTATCTCGAACCTCAAAATGGTAACACAGAACGCTAAGAACAAATTGCGGTTTGTTATAGCGTGCATTTTCATACTGCTATATCAGTGTCGCAAAGGCCAATATGGTGATCACGACTAGCAAATGACATATTGTGCAGCCCTAATAAATACTATGGTAAAAATATTTTACCAAGCCACAAAATCTCAAGCACACAACTCTTTCCATTGACAGATCACTCCTCCACCAAAGAAACAAGAGAACCTTTTTACAACAATCAAAACCCCAAATCTTTTTACCATTTATATACCATTTTAACAATCACCATCACACTGACAGGGCCTGTGATCTCTGCTCCAGAATTGGAAGTGCACACATATGCATTCCCAGCATATTTGGGTAATGGCTATATAACCCTTGCAAACCAGACAGGAAATGCCTAGTAACTGTGGCCAAGAGAGGTCCAAACAAATATCTCTACGACATCCAATAGCATGTAGTGTGGACTTTCTATTGGTGCCGCACTCAGAACAGAAGTTGCCTGTTAATTCTAATCCGGGGCAATATTCCCTACCCAAATCTAGAGCAGATTTCAGAGGCCATGTCACAAACACGCCAGTCACTTTACCTGGTTCCCAAGGAAGAACTACAAAAAATCCAGCAGACATGGAGGAGGAAGAGAACAAGGAAAAGAAAGAAGAGAGAGTGTGAAATAACTGGTACAGACACAATGTTGAAAACAACTTCAATCTGCCTTTAATTAGATTTCTAAATTAACCCAAGTCTAATTCTATAATGATGATCTCAGTGTATTAACATCACTGTTTCTAACTAGGGATGGATGATGATCATTCTAATAACCTAATGGTTATAAATGGGTTAGAGTGCTTGTGAATGGCAGAATCAAGAGGACAGGTGAGAGAGGACACAGGGGTACAAACAACAAAGACAAAACGACAGACAAACAGAGACAGACAGCTGTCAGTAAGCTTGATGGGTCCAAGGCATGTGAAGTCCAATGAGTGAGTTTTGCTGTCAGTATCATTACCCAATGGATAATGATGAAGGGAGAAACATAAAAACAGAGCAGCTCCTTCATTCACTGGAATTATGGGATGGGCATTAGTTTGGTGGTGAGAAGCACACACTGCATACAGCTCCAGCGCTGCTGTGTAGTGATGCAGTGGTAGTACAGTGAAGTAGTTCAGTAATGTAGCAGACTCACAGAAACAGCAGTGCACCGTTAACCCAAAATTGCATGATATCAATATGTTAGGGTGGTTGTGATGGTTGGAACCTTAGAGGTGTGACAGAGCAGCACTGTAGCATGAAGGATGTTAAGTAAACAAATTAAACTGATATAAACCTTGATAGACTTCAGACTTAATATACATGTAATGAGCTTATCATTTCTAGCAATCAAAGTCAGCATTAGTTTCAACAATAACTCATTACGCACCCTGTACTTGTTCTCCCCAATCTGCTCCACCTGGAACCTCTTAGCACACTTGCACTGGGCCACTTGTCTCGTGACCTGCATGGGGGAAAAATTATGAACAAAACCTCAAAACACATATCATAAATAGTTAAAAGGACTTATATGGGATGACTAAGGGATGTCATTAGTTGATATTACCTCATCTTCAATCTTGTCTGCATCTGTAGTGGGTCTGTAAGCATCCTTGTTCGGGTGCAATGCTGCCACAAACTCGTAATAATCAATGTAACCGTCACCATCACGGTCAAAGATATCAGCCACTGCAGTCATCTCTAGCTTGCTGGTAGGGAATTCTGGAGGTCAAAAAAGTACAAAGTATTATTCACATTCGAAAAACATTAACGCACACATCTCTACAACACAAACTCAATGTCACATGCACAAACTTAAAAATATAAAGGAGCCTGAAATGTTCTACATAGAGAAGTGGTCCAAGATCCCCTATAAATGGCTCCAACCTTGTTAGACATTACAGGAAGAAGCTCAGCTCTGTTACCCTCTCCAGAGGATTCACCAAATAGTAATTGTAGGGGTGCCAATAATTTTGAAACCAGTGTTTTCAAGACAAACTGCAGAAAACTTAAGGAAACTTTTAATGTTGGAAAAAATAGTGTCTGATAATAAAATAAAATAAAATATATATATACACACACACACACACACACACACACACATCCCCATACGTTTAAGCTTAAAGTATCACTAATTTTTATTAATTTCGGCTTATTTTCATAAAGGGTGCCAATAATTCTGCACTTGACTGTAATTACTGGAAACTGGAGTATTTTCAAAGGACAACACTTATGTACTTGTACTTATTTATATAAATATGTATATTCATACTTGAAGCCAGGATGCCATCACTAAATTCCTGCCGAGTGATTTTGCCATCTTGGTCTTTGTCGATGCGTCTGAAAAAGTCCATGACGCGAGACTTCTTGTGGTTCATCCAGCGCATGTACTTCTTCCTCCACACATCAAAGTCAAAGTTGGCAAACTCTTTCAGCTGCATTGCGGGAAGGACATGAACAAGAGATGTAAGTGAAAGGAGGAAAACATATCAGACTGCACATGACATGTCTATGTACTCATTTGTAAATCCCCGTCACCACGAGTTATGTTCATAACAATTTTCAGTCATTCAGATCATTAAAGTGTGTAGTAGTACTATGTCAAGGCGACTATATTTGACTCATACTCTTGAAGACCTTTTTGCCACTCATTCGGAGAAACTGTACATTATAACGTTACACTCATTATACTATACAGATGTACGTTCTACATCCATAGAACAAAATAATAGACACCATAACAGGTTAAAAATAAATCAATAAATTAAAAAATTTAAAAATGTTTAAAAAAAAAACATGTAAAATAATTGCTGTACCTCTTCCAGCCTGTCGAGGGCATCATGCAGCTTGCGTTGGCGGTCCAGGGCAAGTAGCCAGACCTGTTGCCATCGAGAGCAGAGCTGGTTGAGACGAGGGTTTCCTCCAGTTACCTGCATGGCAGGCTGCTGCTGCTGTTGCTTACCTGAGAGAGAAAGCAAACAGGTCTAGCTGTATTTACACTCACCACACCTCTATTACACATATATTCAACAACACACTGCAACTACATTATGCACTGTTTATGCATGTGAATGTAAGTAGTGCGGAAGAATAAGAAAGGCCACTTACGGACACCCCGTCTCTCAGCAAGACTGCTGGGAGGCTCTGATGGTTTTCTCTTGTAGGTCTTTGTCACTTTATCTACGTCAGGCTGTTTACGAGTCATCTCCTCCATGAAAACCTAAGAGAGGTGTACAATCCCAGACATAGGTTTAATTATAGCGATCTCAATATATTCCAATAACTTTAATGTATGAAGAGCAATGGAGACTAATGGAGACTACTAGACACTCCTTGCACAAAGATGATTGTGGCATCCATACAATTGGGTGTAGATTGGAGTGGATGAGTAATCGCGCAAAAAAGGGAAAAAAAGTATTTACGTGATGATTTTTGAGATTTGTAACATGTACGTGTACCTGAATGTGTAAGGAGTAATAAGTATGTTTAAAAAAAAATAAAAAATGGAAATAACCAAGTAAGAGTAGCCTACAGGTGTTTAATTTTCAATTATACTCATAGTACACGTTTTTATACTTTAGTATAAATCCCCTAAAATGATACTTAAGTATAGTAACGAAGTACAAGTACTTTCCACCTCTGCACTCAATACGCCAATATATTCAATATATGTATAATTTAGATGTTAGGATTATATTCATCTTCATATGGTTGTATCAAATTATGACCGATAGCCCATGGTCCAGTACAGGTTAATGAAAGCAGAAGCCCCACCCACCTGGTGCTCCGTGATCAGTGTTTTTAGCTGAGTGATGTCCTGGGGGAGGGGCTCAGTGTCACGCTGCACTAATGTAGTCTCCGCCCACTGTAGCCATGACAACAGCTCTTCCAACAGTGTTGCATTGTTGAGTAGTTCTGCGAGTGCTGCCTCCAGACGCTGCTCATGCTGCTTCGCCCACGTTAAAACCTGCAGAGCAGTCAAAACGCTTATTTCTGAAAACAACAACAGCCTGGACATCAGAGGTGGGTTTTTGGCTGCTTACAGATGATGAGAGTAAAAATCCCTTTGTGCTGGCGAAGGCATGGTTTTCCTATGGAAAAAATCGGTGCTGCCTTGCACAGAGGGGCCATTACCTTAGGCCTTAGATTTGACGCCCTGCCACTGAACTTAAAGCTTCAGTGCTTTTTTATTTTTTTAAATTATTGAATCAGCAGAGAAAAATAATACTCTAAAACATGATGGTCCTGAGCTGCTGTGAGTCACCCTGGAAATCTTGTAATAGCAATTCACAGTAATTCAGTCAGAGCTGTCAGGTTTGAATTGGCGGAAGTTTTCAAACACACACATCATGCACCAGCTCAGATACATCCTACGTCATCACGCCCAAAAGAAGTATGGCCAAAGACCCGCCCCCAAATTTCCAGTATTGCTAAACACAGAGATGCAGGTATCAAAACAGAGTCTTTCCCCTTTAACAAGGTTTTGTGTTTTAGATAGCTAGCTAGCATTAGCCGGCTAGCTCACTACCATCGGTTCTGCGCTGTGTTCTGAGATCACAGTTAGACCATGGCATTGGCGATCAGGTCAGCGATTTACAAACACAGCGCTACGGGATCACAATAAAGCACAAAACAGCTGATGGTAGCGAGCTAACCGGCTAACGTTTGCGCAGATAATAACATCCTCTGGTTTAGGCCGCTTCCTAAACCGTTTACTACCGTACTAAATAGTATGTCAGTACACCAATAGTGCCAGTGTTAGTGTGTGGTTTTGGACGCAGTCCTGAATTCTTACTGAATGTGTACTCGCAACTGTCAGACTAATTCAGAATCCACAAAATGTTCTTCCGTGAGTAGCTTGCAATAGCATTTTTCTACCAGAGAGGGCCAAATACCCAAATCTTACATCTAGCAGCTTTAAAGTTCAATCAAATCCAACTTTGAGACCAGGTTACCGGATAGCAGGGGTGGGCATACACATTTTTGTCTTAAATTGAGATACATTTTTTCAAAACTGAATCAAAATAAACTTGTTGCTAATCTGCAGTGATGACAGTATCACCGCTCAAATGTTGTAGTGAGTCAAACGCAAAATGCTGGTCATCTGTAGGCAGCCTTAGAGGTAAAATGTCTTTTTCACTGCTATGTTTTATGACTGGATAACAGGTCTATCACTGCTGCACTACCTCCTCAAAGCGGGCCCTGATGATGGTGATCCAGTGTTTGATGGTAGTGATGCAGTCGGGGTGGCACAGTGCCAGTATGCCCTCCCCCATGCCAGCTGCATTGTTCACGTCTACTCTCTTCTCCTCCACTGTCTGCATGAAGTCCCGGTGGGTGTGCAACAGGGCCTGCAGGGTCTCCACCTCCTCTGGCAGGATGCCGCGGAAACGCAGGGTTTGCTCCGCCTCAGAGAGCCACTCCAATAGCATCTGCACTGCTGTGCGGAACTCCTCAGCCTGTGTGGAGACAGAGAGCAAAGAGGGACACGAGAGGGGGAGGAGGCGAAAGGTGGGCATCAGGCAAGGAAATTTGTCAGTGGTGTTTTAATTGTAGTTTTACTTCAAATGTCATCACATTTTGTTACCATCAATGAAAACATGAATATGGTTACCTTTTATAGCTACATTACTGAAGTCTGATGTGCTTTCTCACCTGTTTAAGAGCCTGCTGGAGGCGGGTCTGTTTGGAGACAGACAGTGCGCAGACCGTCTCCCAGCGATTGCTGAGCTCCTGCAGTTGAACTTTGACCCAGGCGGTGTCATCTCTGCCTGTCTCCATGAGCTCCCGAGCAGAGCGCTTCAATGCCTGTACGCTACTGGTCCTCTTCCCCAGCTCCTTTTGGAAGGCCTACAGCACCACAAACGGCATGAAATGTGTTTACATGCACACTAATATTCTGATAATTATCTGATTTAAGCAGTTACAGGATTTTTCAACAGCATACTACAATGTTACTATCTCAAATTGGATTAAAGCTGTTATCAGATTCGAAGAAAGCTGATAAAGATGCCTGGATTTTAGCCTAATAATCAGGGCCAAGTTTCCCAAAATTTCAGGTTACTACTGGAGTGAACATATTGGAAATATTGAAGAGCCCAAGTAATATTTCAGATAATAGTGACATTTATTTACATTTACACAGTATTTCGATCTTCACGTCACTTGTACCTTATGGGAGTCCATGAGATTTGAGACTAGGTCCAGGTCTCCATGGACAGGTTGGTCTTCCGCAAGCTGTGGCTCCACGCGGTAAAGCCAGTCCACAAGAGCCTGGAGGGCCTCTGCAAACTGACCCGAGAACAGCAGGGCCTCCTCCAACTTGTGCTGCCTAAAAACAACAGAGACCGTACAAAGTTGTTTTAACCTTTTATCCTCTGTTTACACAGTATATGTTTTTATTCAGTATTGAAATGGTTCTATGGTTGAGTGCTTTTTACCTCTCCACACTCTTCCCGCACACAGTGTCCCACTTATCGCGGACCTCTCCCAAGAGATTGTCCAGTTTCTGTGTGTCAGCTGGCAGTGTGGCTTTGTCTCTCATGGCCTTTCCAGAGCGCACTGTGGTGTCATATACTGGCTGCTTGGAACCAAGAGCCTTCTGAAACTCCTACAGCGAGTGAATGACAGGAAAGAGGACATAAGTGATGATGCTAAAATGCATCTGAATAAAAATAAATAATAATAATTGAACAGTCTGACAGGTCATAGATAAATAATCCGATATTCAAACTTGAAAAATATACAAATGTGAAACGTTAAAGGCGATTTTGTTGGCCCAGCAGGTGGCACCAGTGAGAAAGACGGTAGTCTCACCATTTTTCAACCAGTTGTACTGAAGTCAGGGTCGTTTTTCAGTCAATTAATATGCAGCATTCACTGGTTTTACACACAAAAGCATGCAATGTTAATTAACTCCTCATGAGTACCTTGTGTTTTGCTAGCTGCACTTTGATTTTGTCAGGCTCATTGGAGATCTCCAGCTCAGAGTCCAGCCTTTTCTCAGCCTCCTCCAGCCAGTCCGTCAGCTTCCTCCAGGCCTCGTGGAACTGATCACAAATCACACATGTTAAAAATGAAAGGATGATTGAAGTTGTAACGGACAGAATGAAGGATAATGTTACCTGTTTGGCTCTTTTGCGGGCCTCGTCTAGGTGCCGTCCCCGGTCCAAAGACCTCTGCACCAGCTTGTCCCAGCGAGCTTGCACGCTTAGCAGCAGGTTCTTGATGAGCACCACATCCTGTTTGAGGCTGGCAAAGCGCAGTTGGGAACCTGCCTTCTCCAGAGCCAGCACCTGCTCCCTGTGTGTGTTCACCTCATTCACAAACACCTGATAAGCACACAGAGGCACCAGGCAAAGGGTCAACATTATCTATAGCGTTAGGTGAAAACTTAAGTGGCTCCCATATGAGATTTCGCAGAAATGGAACAGTAGAGACATGGCACTATTACACCACTAAACTGATCAATTATAACAGCCAAACTGTCAAACTTCTTTGCTGAATTCAACTTTATCCTTCACCTTGTGCTCGTCTATCTGGAAAAGGACAGTGTCGAGGATGAGACTCGGTGGCTGGGCCATGTTCAGAGTCTGCTCTGCCTGTGTCAGCCAGTTGATGGTGTCCTGCAGTGAGGACTGGAACCCTGTTGCCAGTGAGACAGCCTCCTCCAGTTTAGCCTGATGATGGACCAAAGAAGAGGTGGTGAGAGCTAGGCACTGAGAACCGAATGCCTACACAATGGCTAATTAAATATTGATGAAAATTACATTGGGCTATAGTTGTGTTACAAATTTTACAAGGTGTGTTTTCTTCTTACCCTCCTGTCGTCTATCTTGGCATTCAGACTGGCCCATTTGTTTTGGAGCAGGGCCAGGTTCTGCTGGGTTTGAGTGGTTCCAGGGCTGGCCTCCTCTCCCCCTCTGGCCAACAGCATGGACTCTCCCTTATCCAGCAGTCTGTGGTACTGTTCACCGCGCTGTGTCAACTGAGCCTGCAGCTCCTGTAACATGTACATGTACAAAATAGTTTGATAATTGCAAAAAAAACCAGATTTTGGCAAAATTTATATCATGCACTTAAGTATACGCAAGTACACTGATAATGGGAAAACTCAGGGTCTACATGAGGGAGTCAATTATCAGACTTCTTTGTAAACACATAATGTACACACCTCTTCAGCATCTCTGCAACCTGCCAATAAACTCACTGAAGAGGACAGACAAGACCTAAAATTCAGTCCTTCTCTCACTGTTTTTTTTCTTTTTTTCGCCCTACTGATAAATATTTATTTGGCAGTTTTTATGGCTGCGAATTTCACATAAAGCTGTCCTTCAAACTTCCTCCAAGTTAATCCAAAGACAGAGACGAGCTTTTATAAACCCAGCGTACATCTTTGTTTACTACAAACAATGACTCGTGTCTGCTGGATGCCATTGGCGTAAACTTTAGACATGCGACATTTCATCATTATACTTCTGGAGTTTGTCTAAAATAATTTGATGTTAACTTTTTCTTGTACTACTGTACTGCATAATTGCCTTATTCTCACAGTATATAAAGCATACAGAAATGAGAATTGTGCTCTCTATACAGGTCTGTAGTAAAGTGCTTACCGTGTGCTGCTGCAGCTGCTCCCTGGCCGTCTCCGGAAGGCCACCTGTGGGTTTGGCTGCTGATAGCTGACTCTCTGTGCGCCTCAGCCACTGCAGGAACTCCTCCAGCTCACCATGGAAACCCTCCGCCTGACAAGAGCAGAGTCAACTGATCAGCAACGCTCACTACCATTGATATTAAAGAGACGATCCGTCCTTCTTGCCAAGTACCCTTTCAAAGTCTAAAGTACACTTAATCCTTTGCAGTTCACACCACAAATACTACACTGTTTGCTCAAGGGCAAGCAGCAATGTTTTCAGTAGTGCTGTGGTGGAGCACCTGTTGCAACGCAGTCTCTAGTAGTTTCTGTCTCTCATCAGTCTTGAGCAGTAGGCTGCCCCAGCTGTGGTTCAGCTTATTCAGCTGGTCTCTCAGGTGGCTGGCCTCGTCTCCGGGACTGGACTCTAGAAGCTCTGAGCCTGCATTGTCCACCGTCTCCACCGTGGTTCGATGGGACAGGACGTCGTTTCGCAACACCTGGAAGTTTAGCATAGAGAAATGGTGGGGGGAAAGAGTAAGGCTATGTTCACACTTGCTGGTTTTTCCTCAACCGTGGCGCAAATTGTACATGTAATCCAATGGAAAGCAGTTGCAAACCGGTCAGAATGTGGCAGAGCGGAGTGTTTTCAAATGTTGAAAAAAGTTCAACTTCTCAGAAAAGTGCCGAGTGATGTCAAGAGCTTTTTTAATCACCCGACCAATCAAGTGGCAGCTCAAGGGGCAAGTGAAAACAACCAGGCTTTATGATATGTTGAATTGGAGATATTTAAATGTCAATACTACGCTGCAAGGTAATTACAATAACAGCTTTGTTTGTTTTGGGATATTCACTGGTATGCAATGTCACAGTCACACTTTAACTGCGGCTGCTCACATTAGCATAAATGCTGTCTAGCTGCAGAAGCCTCCAAAGCCAAAGCCAAGGCAAGCAGCCTTTTCCTCACCATAATTACTAAAATACTTAAATACTAAAAAATAAATCTAATCTTCTTTATTATTATTATTATTATTATTATTAATAATAATACTAATCTAGTTAAGCAACTAGCAACTAGTTAGCCAGTATTATTGGATAGAAGGCTGAACTCCGTGATAACAGTGTTGCTATGGTTACATTGTATGCGTTACGAGCGCCGCTTTGTTTTTCATACCAGCACTAAGAACACTCCAGGCAGTGCTTTTTTTAAATACAAGAAATGTCTAGTGTGAATACAGCCTTGAGTGTTTGGGAGAAAGTGCGTGCATACGTGGTGTTTGGCCAGCTCAATCTCGATGGCTTTGGGGTCGGAGCTGATGGGTCTCTGGGTGTCCAGGGTGGCATGTGTGTGGCTTAACCAGGACTGCAGCTCAGAGAGGGCGTGCTGAAACTGGCCCAGGGCTAGAAGAGCACCTTCCAGTTTGTGCTGTGAGAGCAAAAGAGAGAACACGTATCAGTATATCATCAACACCCATTAAGGTACACAGACAGGAGAACTGGTTGGTACATGCTAACCTGTCTGAGAGTGATCTTGTCTCCCAAATTTTCCCACAGGT
The DNA here is from genome assembly GCA_028565825.1 of Olivaichthys viedmensis. Lineage (NCBI taxonomy): Eukaryota > Metazoa > Chordata > Actinopteri > Siluriformes > Diplomystidae > Olivaichthys > Olivaichthys viedmensis. The sequence continues at coordinate 6,798,932 of JAOUQW010000027.1, forward strand.
GCCTGAGTTCAGTGAGAGGCTCCTGGATCATGTCTCTGTCCGTCTGGTCAGTAACCTTCTTGAGCAAGAGCTCCCCCTGGTGACAAAGTTTCTCCATGTCTATCTGCTGCTGGTACACTTCCACTTTGAATTGCTGTTGGAAGAGAAAAAGAGATGGAATTTGAGTTAATCTGCATTTTCACTGAAGTAAAGAAAGCTAATAAAGGATTTCATCCAAACCTTGAGCTCCTCTATTTGTTGTTTGACGGTGCTGAGGTCAGTTCCTACGGTCGGCATGTCGCAGAGTTTGATCACAGCGTTGTCCAGATAGTCAAACATGCCCTGAGTGCAGAAATACTCATTAACACGCTTATTCATTCATTACATCAGCGTTGTATAAGCGGTTCAGTATCAGTGCCAGTGCCACCCACCTGCAGAGCGTCCTGGTACTGCACAGAGGCAGTCATAGCCTCCTCCAGTTTCTCCATCCTCTCTCTCCATGTGCGGTTCAAGCCTTCCCAGGCAGCATTCATCTAGAAGAAAGGGGAACAGGTCAAATTTCAGCAAAAGTAAAACATTTAGTTTTGAATGCATGTCCAGTGAAAAAACAAAAAACAAAAAAAAACCCACTGCATCTTTCTCTGCTCTTACCTCATCGATGGTCTTTTTGACCTCTGGTTTCTCAGTTTCTCCACAGGCAAAGATGAGGTCAGCTCCCAGTGTGCGAACGATCTCCAGCTCCTCCCTCAAACCGTCTGTCTCTGCCTTAATGGCCTGGGAGCACAAAGAGGACACAGACAGCTAAGCTGAAGAAATGCAGAGAGCAGTATTCAACTTGAATTTTATGCTACTTATAAGCTATTTTTTGTACAATATACTATATTAATATAATTATATGAACTTGTGTTCTGTTCACCACTTAGCAACGTTGTATTTTATAGCAATACAACTGTAACGCTTATTTTGATCTTCTCTTCATCTAATTGATGATCAATGTAAACAATACTGATGGAAATGGAGCCCCAAAAGGCCTTCCCTTGCTTGTTGATCTTCCTGATGGTAGGAGTGTGTGTGCACGGGTGTGGAGGGAATGGGACAGCCACTGACAAACACCAGTAATTCTTACCATTTTTATTTTACTATGGTACTCTCAGCTCAGAGGAAGATATATAGATCATCTCTGTATTATAAAAATAGGATGTTTAAAAAATGTTCATGTTCATTTAACAAACTGGGCACCTAAAGCTTCATATTAGTAAAAATGCAACTATTAATAAAAAAAAAACACAAGGGGTAAATGATAAATTATTATATTATCATTAAGCCTTCTACACCATGATCATATGTTACCTCAGATTTTGTATTTGTAACAATTAATCTTTTATACAATATACAATTAAGTACAAAAGTCTGCATACCCGTTGGACAAAATTAAGACAATATATATTTTATATTATATTTTATTTTAATAAATTAAGACAATGATATATAATTTATAGCAACTGTGCCATTTAGTGTGTTATGTTTCACAGACGTTCCTTCATTATCACAAGTAATAAAAATACTCAACGAGGGTATGTTAAGATATTAATATGATAATATGAACCAAAATTATATCAGTTCAAAAGTTTATATCTCCCTTCCTGAATGTAATAAATCTATATTACATTCTCTATAATTCTCTTACATATTCTCTATAACTTGAATGCCCCCTACCATTCTACCATTCTTCCTGGAACATCTTTGTCAGGTCCGAAGAATGGTCAAGACAAAACGTCTTTTCTGTTGATTTTGCCTTACATCCAACCCCCCCCCCAGAAACCATTAGGTATGCAAACTTTTGCACTCAGCTGTATACTCATTACCATTCCCCTGCCGCATAAGACTTACTTCTGCTGCCTCAATCTGCTGCTTGATCAATGATGGATCCACTCCAGCGTCCTCCAGCTCTTTCACAATGTCCTGAGAGTCTCGCAACGTGCTCAGCAAGGCTGCCATATCGGCCCAGAACTTTCCAGCTAAGTCCAGGACATCCTGCAGCTTTTCCTCTTTCTCCTCTGCCCTCTGTCTGATCTCATCCCACAGAGAGCGAAGCCTCAGGAGCCGAGAGCGCACCGCTGCAGGGATATCACAATACACATTACTCTGTTATCTACACATCTCAGAGTTTCAAACTGTACGTAGAAAACTGTGGTGAAATTGAAATGCTAGTATGATGCACATCAGTACATCAAATCTACATCCTTCTTGTCAGCACACTCTTTCGAAGCTCTCACCCTGAGCAGCAGGGTCGTCGTGCGGCGCGCGGGTGATGAGCTCCTCCCCGCGGGCACACAGGGCACTAAAGGAGGGCAGCAGTTTGTCCAGTTCAAGCCCAGCCGCCCGGTGATCTGCCAGCTGCTCACGGATCTTCTCCACCTCAGCTGCCACGGGTGGAGGCAGCCGCAAACGCTGCACTGCCCCCTCCAAGGTCTCCAACAGTGGGTCCATCTTATCATGGAACTGAAACAGAGGGAAAAGGGGGGGGATAAGTTTTCTTTAGAGGAAACTCAAACTGTGAGCGACCTAAGCTGGCTAGGCTGAAAGATGCAATACTACAGAAAACTCCATGACATGCCAAATAGCACAGCTAGTTTTGTGCCTTTAAGATTGGCATGGAGTCGCATAGTGAGTAATGCCGCTCTTACCTCTGTCAGCTGTGGGTGTTGCAGAGAGCAGTGTTGGTGAAGACACAGCACATCCACAATGAGTGATGGGATGGAGGGATGGTTTGAACAAACACAGGGGGGGTGGAGAAAAGTATGTGAGTAGGAAGATGCAACAAGCCAAGAAAAGGAGTGCAGGAACAGGGGGACAGAGACAATGGAGTGGACAACAAGAGCGGCACGAAAGGGAAAGCAGGTGGAAGTGGAATAAGAGGCGAGTGCAGAGACAAGTGAAGTTACAGTATGATACAGTTAAAGGGATTGGGTGGAGAAACAATACAATGTGTTAATCAAATGACATGCAAACAAACCAGCAAGCATATGAATAACAAACATTCAGCCAAGTACATATGTCATATAAAGTCAATGATGACTACAACGCTTTAGCAAATCTATGATGAGTGAGTCAAATGTAGCGGATGTGCAATGTAAATGTAACATGTGACAATCGGAGAGAAAACTAGATTCCGTGAAAAGGTCATGGATGGATGATGTACTACAATAAATGGCTGCGATCATATTCTTGCATTTATTGCCCAATAATTGTTACAGATAGCTGGACTGCAGTGCATACATGTACACAATAATAACACACACCTGTGCAGACTGAGAGAAGGCCTCATCCAGTGCTGCAGCTCGACCTTTGACCTCCTCTTTGATGGCCAGGTAGCGCCTCTCGGCCTCGCTGTAGCGCTGTCTCAGTGTCGCCCCCTCCTGGGAGCTCAGATCCGCCAGCTGTGGGCCGATCTTCAGCAGCTTGTCGATGTGGGGCTTGTGCTCAGCTATAGACTCTCTCAGGAGCTGCAAGGAGAGCAGAAGAGGTTGAATCAGAGTGAGTGAAGAGAAGGAGAGACACGGTGAACTAGAAGGCGATGGTTAACTTTATGTTTATATATATTTAAATTAGGAAATAAACTGTGTGACAAAATTAGAATTGCACTGAAATGCAGACGCTGACCCTCATCTGTTCCTGCTGTTGTCGGACAGCCTCTGTGTCGATGGCAGGTGGGGGCAGCTGGTTTATCATTGTCTCGGTCTCGCCCAGCCACGGGTCCAGTTCCTCGTAGGTCTCCCAGAAGCGGGCGACCAGCACCTGAGCCTGCTCCAGTGCTGAGAATCTTTCTGCATGGCTCTGACTCACCGCCTCATAGCGAGTATTCAGCGAGTCGGTCTTTACCTACAGAGCCGTGAGAGATGCGGCTTAATTTGGGTTCTCATCAGCCACTTGTCTGAATGACATTTGTAACCACACAAACTGTACTGTTGAATAGGGCTACAAGGGACTTACTTACAGACTTGCACATTAAAAATGTACAATAATTATAGAACAAAAAAAGGTAAGCAACAAAGAAAAAAGTAACTGCTCAGTTGTCCAAAATGATTACACACATTTAGCACCCTTATCCAGAGCTACTTACAACAGAGTGCAGGGTCATGATACAGTGCCCCTGGAGCAGAGAAGGTTAAGGGCCTTGCTCAAGGACCCAACAGTGGCAGCCTGGCAGTCCCAAGGCTTTAACCCACGACCTTCTGATCAGTAACCCAGAGGCTTCACCACTGAGCCACCACTGCCCTTTTCCCCCACACACCGCTCTGTCCCATTGACCCTCTCTCCTCCTTTTCTCTCTCTCTCACCATCAGTGCTTCTCTCTGCTGCTCGCTGCAACTCTCCAGGATATCCTCTCGTGTCTTGAGGAGCTGGTCCACCGTGTCCTTATGGCGGATAATGTCGATATTGAAGGCCCTCTGGACCTGGAGCTGAGCCACGGTCAAGTCAGGTTCCAGACTTAGAGGCCCCAGGGAGGCCAGCTTCCTTTTCGTCTCCCCCACCCAGGCCAGTTCCGCATCCACCGCCTCCTCATACTAACACATAACACACACGTGCGCGATTGTTACAGCGAGTTAATATTGTCACTTTATCATAGACAAGCCCACAACTTAAGAGTTAAATTCACAATAATGATGTTATTGTGATATTAATTTTAATGATATTAATTTTGTACATTTTGTCAATGGGATTTGGCTTTCTTAAAAAGAAAAGCATTCCTGACAGTGGCTATATTCACATGCGGAGTTAATTTATTCCCGATTGTAGATTCCAAATGGATTGTTTACATGTACCCTAAACTTGGCAATCCGCTAAAAATCTTCATTCCCATATACGTTACATGTAATCTAAACCATATTTATGTGCACGAGAGAAGTGGCATTTAGTGTCAATGTTACCATAATGACGAGAAGTTTGTGAGTCCTGTCAGAGTGTAACAAGTAGCTAACGTTAACTCTTCTTGTATGTTACAAGAATTTTCAATCGCGTTAATTGGGTTTTTAGGCTTAAACTACAACAGTCTCAGCAAAACATACTCCATGTGCTAATTAGACAGATAGCAAAAATAAATATTAGTGGACAGCCCAACCCATCCAACCTTGCAATTTCTTTAAATCTTTTTAAATTTGTAAGATGAACTTTGTTTCCTTACAGAACAGTTTTATTGCAGCCGCCCTGTTGGTTAGCGAGCTTCGTGCTCTGAATGCACATACGCAGAATGTATGCAAATATTCCCATTGTGAAAGTAATTAGATTCAAAACTTTATGTGACAATTATTCTTCTGTTCACTATTTTTGGTGTGTTTCTTGAGGTGGGTTTAATAAATCAATTATCCAAATCTTTAAATGGATGAGGTCCAGTTTGGCCTCAATTGGTTTACTCTATTCTGGTTGAAGCGGATACATAAAGACTTTTTTTATACTGATTGATCCATCAATCAGATTATTAGGCTGAATGTAAACATAAAAGAATGCATTACCTGCTGAGACCTCTGGATGGCCGCCTGCACAAGCTGCACTCTTTGCGTGATGGTCTCATCTGCCTGTCGGTAGCGTTGGTTGGCATCGGCCACTAGGCGGTCCAAACCTTCACGGGCACGCCAGGGCACCAGGTCCAGCAGGGCACTGCCCACTTCATTGACAGTGTCCAGAACCAGTCGCTTCTCAGCAGACACACACTTTAGATCCTGAGACAAAGTGGACACACATGAACAGTGTCCCAGACCCAGAGAGAAGTGATATAAAAGCACACAAACAAATACAAGGTTTACCCCATAACAATTTCAATTAATACTTCCATGTGTGTATAAGATTTTTACATTTACATTAATTGTCAAGAAAGGCCTAAATCCTATAGGGTGAGTTGCACCAACAAGGATTAGATTAAACAGAGTTTAGAGCTAATAAAGGATTTCTTTTATTTTAATTTTATTTGTGTTGCACCACTTAATTTTAAATATGGCTGAAACAAATCAGTGATTAAAACCTTAACCTCTTATTAAAATCTTAACTGCAGACGAATTCTGATTGTCCACTATGATGGATTCCCCAATCTAAAAAAGTAAACAGCAATCTTACTTTTCTTTCTTCCCTACTTTTGAGTGAAAACTAACAAAAACTTTCATTTAAAGGAAATCTAATATATGCCCTACATTTTGGAAATTTAAACTAACATTATTAAAATTAATCCCTAAAAAACGGAAACTTAAATATGACTGAAACCTAAACTGAAATTCAAATCTAAGTTTAAAGTACTGGAGCAACAGGTTAATCTTAATCAAGTCAATCCAAGTTAACTGTAAAACTAAAATAAGGATTAAATGATGACTTGGATGCAATCCTGGTTATCTCTAAACAGGGTTTAAAGTGTGGTGCAATTGGATTAATAGATACAGTCTGATTTAATCCAGGTTAACCTCTATTGGTGCAATCCAAACATAACCATTTCTTTTTTTCTTTTTTTTTTTGAGAGAAAACGGTCTCACTTTCTGTCTCTCCTGATAGGCTGGTGTTGTGTCTGGATCCATGTTATTAAGCTCTGCCTCCACAGAGTCCAGCCATTGGTTGAGGTTCTCATGGGCGCTGGCAAATCGGGTGGCGAGCTGCAGTGCCTGCTCCAGGTTGCGGAGGGCTTTGCTGCTGCCTGCTGTCATCTCTGCATATCGGCTCTTTATTCCATCCAACTTCTCCTGGATGAGCAGCACCTCCTCACCTAACACACAGAACAAGAAGAGAGTCAGAAACATAAGAACCATAAAGAATAAACCACAAGATAAAGAGAGACTGAGTTACTGCAGGAGTTGTTACCTGTGGTCTGTTTCAGCAAAGCCTGTCCATTCTTAATAGCCTGGTCCACTGTCTTCTTCCTGCTTACAATCTCCTCATTCAGGGACTAGAAGAGACCAAATGGTGAAACGTTATAAAACTGCAATTTACTTGCTAGCACGTTACATGTATAATTTTTTTTTTTAAAAGGACCACAAACTTTTTTTTTCCCTTTTCCCATAAATGACAAGAGTAGCTAAATATACTGCATCTGTAAACTCCCTGCAGTGTCCTACCAGAGTGTATTTGTGCTGCTCAGCAAGCAGCTCAGGCTGGTAGTTCTGCACTGAGACCTCAGCCAGGCGCTGGGCCACTTCGGCCAGCCAGTTCAGCACCTCCACCTCCTCCTCCCCAAACAGCTGTGCATTGGCCAGGGCCTGCTCCAGCATGGCCGCACGCCGAAAGCACCAATTACGCAGCTCTGTGTGCCCACTGTGCACTGCTCCCACCCGCTCGCTCAGCCAATCAAGGTCTGCTGCACAGCTGAGGGGGGAGAGCGATTGGCCAATGGCCTCCAGATGGTCCACCTCTCTTCCCCGAGACAACACCTCCTCATGGAGGGCCTGGGGTTTTACCCGGAGAGGAGTAAGAAAGGGACGGGGGAAGATGGTATGGGGAAAGAAGAAAAAGAAAAAGACGGAACAAAAGGAAAATGACCATGCATGATGAAACAAAAAATGAGAAACAGAAATCCTAATGAAGGAAAAACACTACACAAGTAAACAAAAAGTTAAATCAAACATGATGAAGGCTTTAGAAAACATGGCATGGATAAGGCATAATAAAAACCAAATGGGAATCCAAACAACGCGTATTCCACTAACATAACGGAAATCATAGACATGAATAAAATGGACAGGGTGTGTTTGTTCAGGCTGGGTTTGACTAAAGGGTTTTCCAATTTTCCTTGGCAATTTTCCTACTCCTGGGATATTAGAAAATGCTTTGGTTGAGGTTCCATACTCTAGTTTGTTCTTTCCTCCAGACACCTTTCAGTCATTTATGACTTTATTTGACAACTGCTTTCCAGGAAAAGAGAAGCAGAGCTCTCCTCCTGCAGCTGATGACAGCAGTGTCTTCATGACGGTGGTGTACTGTACCTTGTGGCGGCAGATTTGCTGGCTAATTTTGGAGGCCTGGGTTCCCATGGGCTCAGCGGAGCTCAGGCGTCTCTCTGTGGCACTCAGCCACTCTCCCAAAGGTTCCACTGTCTCATGGAACTGCAGAGCGAGAATCTGCAGCTCCTCCAGTTGACGTTGCCTGGGGGGGGGGGAGTCAGTGTGTGTGCATGAGCGAGTGTCATGGAAATGCATGTCTAAATGAAAACTGGTTGGCTTAGAGTTTATACATTGTTTGGAATTTAACAATCAAGAGTGAGCGGTTATTGGTTAAGCCTGTTTGTGGATTGAAGGGAAGCTGCAGGTGAGGGGCACTTTTACCTGCCATTGGCCTTTTCCAACAGGTCTGTCCACCTCTCTCCCAGGCTCTGCAGCTGTCTCTGGATCTTCTCTCTGTCCTGTGTCTCTGCCGTGGTTGCAATGCGCTGTCCCTCAGCCCTGATCATCTCTACCGTACCGCGCCGGTCATCCAGCAACCGCTGCAGCAGCTGCAGAATCCCACAACACAATTGAAGATCAGGTTCATTCAGTGTCTACAAAATGTCACTCAAATCAAGCCCGAATCAACTGGATCAAAATGTTTTACATGTCTTTAATTTCAAATTGGTGGAGCTAATACAGCCTTTAGTTTTATTTTGAAATGGTTATTAACAGTACTGCTTCAATTTATGAAGTAATTACAGTAAGTAATTTATCTCTAAAATAAATGACCCTTGCTTCACTCATTGTGAAAACCTTACCTTCTGTTCTTGGATTTGTGCTTTAACCACACGGTACTCAGCGGATGGAGGCTTTTGATTGGCTATCAGCTCCTCTGTGTCACTCAACCAGCTTAGCAGAGGTTCCAGAGCATCTTGGAACTTCCCACAACGCAAAAGGGCCTCCTGTAGCTGAGCTATTCTCTCAGCAACCTAAAAAAACACAACGACCAACCCAGTTTTGGTAAATTAAGTTGTTACTAATTGCTCTTCCCATTAAGAGCATGTTCTAATCACATCAACTATTTCAGATTTATTGGTGATCAGATTATCAGAAACACAGCCTTCTGTAGGTGCCCCCGTAGGCAGACGCACAACAGAATACACATTAACCATTCTAACAAAAGGCAAGATGCAGAGTTAACCTATCAATGACTACTAGCTTGTTTAAAAGTCATAATAATAATTAGGTTTGATGTAACGGGAGAAAAATGCAGGCCAGCAATCTGTTTTCCTGATCCCACTAACCTTTAATGGCTCACAGTAAACTGCTTGAGAGTGTGAGTCTGTTTGAACTTTTCATGCCTTAAATAAGACTTAACAAAGTATACAAGTGTTGACACCTTAATGAGGCCCATTTAAATGAAGTAACTAGAGCAGGTCCATGAAGATGCAAACTTTTGAGCTTGCTAATAAAGATAACTGCTGACTTAGACTCAATTGCAGCAATATTTAGGCCATGCTGTAATAAGCTTGCAATAGGAAAACTCTATTAAATGAACATGAAACACTGTTTAGTAAGTAAAATATATTTGTACATTTTTGCACCTGAAAACCAAGGGGGATGCAAACTTTTGCACTCAACTGTATTTCTGTTGAACAAGAATAATAAGTGTTCAGTAGCCTACTGTATTAACAATGTTAGTAGCCCAACATTACTATTGAACAAAGTTACATTAGTGTTTAATGTGAGGCCTGCTACATAATTTAGGAGTGCAAGTCATACCCTTTTGTTGAGGGAGTTCCAATGCAGGTTAGTGGTCTCCAGGTCATGCTCCAGGGCCTGCGTATCCGTGTGTTTAGCTGCACTCTGGATGAGCCCCTGACCCACAGCATTCACATACTGCAGCTTGGGCTGGATGCTGTCTACCTGCTCTCGCTCCACAGCCTGTACAGACACAGGGGATAGAGGAAACAGAGGGTGAATAGGAATTGAACAGTACGCAAACTTTCCAGCAGCATAATGAAGGTTGTAAGGTGCTTGATAAATTAAAGAGAATTTACTAGGTCTGTCTCCACTCACTGATCAAAATGCAGGCCTTCAGTTCAGTACAGTAGTACTATTTAGATCACCAAGGACACTAAACCACAAGACATTCAGGCTCAAATTGACAGTATTTATCGTTGTGGCTTGCAACACACAAGGGAAGCCAAAAAAAAAAAAAAAAAAACCCTGACCACCACCAGCACCACAACTGGGAGCTCTGGAGATAAAAGAAAAGCAAGAACAAGAATGTGGACAGAAATTAAAGGACTAAGCTTAGAGAGTACACACACCCTCACATAGCATCGCTTGCTGAAATTGTATGAGTAGATGTGGCTTTTGTATTTCTTGAGTGCTTTGATGTCCTAGCAATATAATCATGTATGAAATGTGTTAATCATACTGCTTGAGTGGAGACAAGAAGAATTCTTGATAGAGCTTAAAAAACGACAAGTCAGCATTTGCCCCATATTTGGAAAATCCTAGTGTGCTTGTATCCATTCAGACACAGCTGCTTTGCGGCACAGGGCGCGTTCGTGCCTCAAACAGGATATCTGTCGGCCTCAATAACAATGAGCCACAGCCATGACCCACCACACCCTCTCCCCAACAAAGTGTGTGCGTGCATATGTGTATGCAAGTGTGTGTGCAGGAGAGAGTTGGCCCTCTGTTGTCTATGCTTTATATTATCTTTCTAGGCTTCCCCTTATTTTGTCTCTTGTGTTTGTTGTGTTTGTTCACTCAGAGCTAGTGCTGTTATCATCTGCTTGTGACCAGTGTGAGAAGTCTTCTTTATTTTCTCACGTTTCATTATTACTGTTAAGTTTATTAATGTCTCCTATGCTCCTCTGTAACTGGATTTTACTGTGTGCATGTGTGAGTTGGGCCCCTTTCTTCTTCTCTCTCTTTTCCTCCAAACTCTGTGATAATAGGTGACACTGACTGTGTTCTTGTTTTGTCTTTTCTGTACTCTTAAAAACCTGCTCTCTCAAGACTGCCTTGGGAGAGACGCTGGTATTATTGAATGACTAGTTCCTTGTGCACGGGAAAACACATCAATCTTTTGTGGTCTTCGCTTATGCTATAGTACAGTCCACCTCCTCCCTCTATCTCACTCAGGCCAGCTCAGGGCAGGGGAGGCTTCAAACCCTTGACTCTAGTGCAGCAGAGCTCTGGAAAATATCTGACATGCCTCTCATTCCTCTTCGACTCTGAACGTGCCAGAAAGTCGGTTAGTCACTCTCGCACACCGAGTTCCTCCATGCTCATCTTCTATCATTCTCCACGTTTCTTTTTCTTTCTACAATGTTGCCAGACTCTTCTTTTGTTTCTCACTATGTCCTCACATATAACTCTTTCATTCCTGGCTGCAGTCCTGTCCAACGCCAGCCAATAACATCTCTACCCATTCCAGTCTTTCTTTTCTCTTTTCTCTTTCGGCCCAAAGCACATGTCCACATCGCAGAGTTCAACATTTGACAAAAGGTTAGCTGTATCAGAGTAAAGCGGTGTCAAGTTCTTTCCCAAAACATTAAAGATCGTTCCATTTCTCATTAGATGTCTCACGCTATTCTATCATGAAAATAGTATTAGTATTTAGTAGTGTCAGAGTCTTGGAGAGAGAGTTAGAGAGAAAAAAGACAAAGAGAAAGACAGAGAGAGAGAGAACTAAAAAAAGGAGTTTAAATGCAGAGTGAAGCCAGACTTAAAATGGCCACCTTCCATTTAGTGACTTTATCACTAAAACACTAATACAGCCCTCTCTGACAAGTAATTGCATTGAGATGATGTAATAAAAACATGAACAAGGACCGACATGCACAAACACACAGTCACAGACACGCACGCACACACGCACGCATGCACAACTAACTCATGGATCTAATGAAAGTGCATAAAAAATAATGAAAACTTTACTATTATATTTCAGGACAACATAGTAATGATAAAAACATTCTAGTAGGAAAGAACAAAAAGGATACTTGGGCAAATATTTCACTTCAATAAGTGAGAAAATTACCCTCCAAGACTATAATTCTTGACCCTCCGTCACTTGCCTTTACTGTTTAATTCCGCTTTCCTTTTCATAAAATCCAGCAGGCTAAGTTCAATTTTAGTTTTGACCTAAATACCTCGAAAATATTTTAGATGGTTCTGTTTAGCAGCACTTAGCCAAGAAGGTTAGAATCACAATCTATAAATTCAAATCTGGTTGCATCCTTGCTGAACTTGTGTTGAACTGTGTGATTGTGAGTATGTGTGTGCATGTGGTTGTTATGCCTGAAGCCATGCCCTCTCTTTGTTCCCTGTAGTCCCCCGCCACAGGTGCTTCCCTCAAGCGGTCTTTCAGTGCCATCATTTTTTCTAAACATTCAAACATGCCTGTGTTACCATTTCCCATAACACCGGCTCTCTTCTTTCCAGCCTGCGCTTCCCTTACTATAGCATTGCTTGTTTGTCTCTAGTGCCTCATGTTTACCTGCCATCCACTACTAAGGTAGTTCAGGTTTTAAGATGTTGCGCCTTTCCTCCGGCCCCTCCCTGGCTAACGACCTTATCTCTTTTGCCAGCTCTTATCTCGAGTATTACCAGGTGTTCAGCCATGGAGCCATTTTGTTCCATGAATGACTAGTCTGTGATCACGGCCCAGAGGACTCCCCATCCTATCCCAAATCAGCTACAATTTAACTACGCAATTTTGGTGGTGACCGTTTCAACCTCCTAATTTGCCTCAGCACATTACATGCATCTCCCCAAAGTTCTGTGCCATCCCCTTCCCGTTTGGTGTTGCAAGGGAAAGTTCAAACACAGAGTCCAGCGCTGATAAGGCTGGCATGTTCTTATCTTCTATTTATATTCCCAACAACTTTTTACAGTGTTTGTGTGTTACTGGCAACAGCAACTCCCCTAAAGAACTCAGTGTTTATTTCTCACTTCCTTATCTCAAAACAAGGCTTTCATACTGCAGCAAGAGGGAGGGTGTTTGACAAGAAAGGGGTGGGTGTGGGTTCACAGCAGGAAAAGAGGGAATAGAGATTTATAGTTGGTTTAGCTTTGAAGACTCCATAAGAGTTATTTTCTCTTGACCTTTTTGTTCCTCTCCCAAAAACCAAAAACAGATATTAAAAGTTTAAAAAGATCATTTGCTTGCTGATCCATGCCAGCTTCTCAGTAATTATAATCCTCTGCCCATTACTGATAGGTGATTACATTTGGCGGACAAAAGAGGCAGTGACTGCAGAAAAGCGGAGTTGCCCAAGCTGAGAACTATGACTAAATGAAATGTGGATGGACAGTCAGGCTTGGCAATTGCTGCTGATAGAACAAGTAATGTAATAACAGAAGAACAAAGTCGACAACAACCAGAATCATGACCACACACCACAGCAACTATGACAAAGAGCAGACACGGCGACCAAAGAAACTGTCAAACACAGACATATAGATTATTTCAAGATCTTTTCACGTTCTCAAGCAAAATAGCATCTGTCTCTGTCTGTCTCATACACAAACCTACTCTCTTGTTCTCCATTACTAATGCACATGGAATATACAATGTCCTCCCCATGTGCACAATGCAGAAAAAACTAAAATATCTCCACAAGCGTGTGTACATATGTAACCAAGCTGCGAACTTGTACAGAATTCACAGGTTTAAAATCTATGTGCATTAGATGACCATGCTTATTTTCAACTTTGACTTGCACCAAGAAATCAAAACAATTCACAAATGTAAACACACTTAATGTACTGCCACTTAATGACCAAAGAAGTGTGGTTGCTAACTGAAGTCATGTTTGCATAAATCACTTTTTGGGCAATACTAACACAGATCAATATATACATACTTTTCCCTAGTGTGGTCAAGAATATAAATTACATGCAATCACTCACACAGAGTGGTAAGGAAGAGGACCTACACCTATTTACCCAACAAACAAGATTTTTGTGCAGTAATGCTACACTAAACTGAAATAGCACCATAGTAGTAATAGTTCTAGAAAATGGAAGGTATAAAAACATGAGTACGTTTCTTCTTCCTAGAGTAAGACTAGAGTATGACGAGTGGCATTGGTTTGTGTTTTGTTTTTGGGCCTATATCTAATCTTTCTTAATGGTGCTATTTCTACTGTCAGGTATACTACAGGGAGGGCCTTTGCATGACATAGATTACACCAACAGGATATACATTACCTCAGTTCTAAAGCATGCTGATACTGCAGTTTCCTCATCTGGATGTACCAATCCACAAGTGACCTCAAAGTCTTTGTCACTTGGTTCAGAAATCTCTTGAGTACCTGGTTCACACTGGTTTTCACTAAAAAGTCTATACAAGAGACCTGGCTCAAGCTGCTCCCACTGATCTTGACATGGGTGAACGGAGTCTGGTCTTAACCCATCTGAGTCCCAGTCACTATCCTCATTCATTGACCCTAGACAAAAATCCACGCATGACTGGCTAGTCTCAGATTCTGAGTCCAAATCTCGACAGTCCTCACCGGCAGAACCCCCATCAGACACCAGAGGGAGTCGTTCAGGAGCTGCCAGGTACACAAAACTATCAGAGGATAGAAAAGACCCCTCTTCTGGATCAGGGCAGGGCTTAGGAAGGGGACTAGGAGGCGTAGATTCCATTAGTGGGGATGGAGGACAGTTCTGAGAGTACTGTGATGGCACTGCCACTGCTAGGTAAACAAAGCTATCAGTGGCAACAGATGAATCTGTATCTTCGTCATTTGTTGTCTTTGACTCCTGTTTTATAGTTGATATGGACAGTGGGGAGGGTGGAGGAGATTGTTTGTTGTTTGAGGGTACACTTACTAAAAGGGTTAAGGTATCAGATTTTGGGGGACTTGTGGTTCTCTGACCCACATTTGTTAGCTCCCACTCATGTACAGACGTGTCCTCGGTAGAAAAAACCTTCTCAGCTACTGCTGAGAGTTCTTTCTGTGTCTCCATAACTAATAACATCCCTTCTTGGTCAGAGGTCAACTTCACTGAAACATCAGTGGGGTCCAGTTCCACATGAGAGACAGTCTTACAGTTGTTGCCCTCAGTTTCCCTTCCTACATCACTGATCAAATCAGAATTTCCAAGAGATAGCTGTATTATGTCCTCAACTTTTAAATGAGATTTACACATATCTAACTCACAGTCATTGTTCTCTTCATATAGATTATCTAGAGGTGGAAAAAAGTCCACCTCACTTGTGTCTTTGTGACTCCTTGAGGTATGGACCACAGGCACCTCCTCTTTCTCCTCATCATCTACCTGCTCTTGCTCTGATAACACTCCACTGCCCAGGTCTGAATCAGTTTCTCGTCTTTCTGCCCGTGTTGCATCTGACAGAGTAGTTCTATCCAGGTGGGATGTCTGAATTCCACTGGAGTCAGATTCCAACAAGGACCCATACAAGGGATCTACATCAGGCATGGGCGTGGTGTGGTCCTGTGGAGAGCTGGCATTAGAATCGCTATCATGATACAAATACACTGGTAATTCTTGACTATGGTCCCTGCTTTCGCTAGCGTCCCAACTTTGAGTATGATCAGTGTCTTTGCTGGAAAGATTCTGATCTG
The DNA here is from genome assembly GCA_028565825.1 of Olivaichthys viedmensis. Classification (NCBI taxonomy): domain Eukaryota; kingdom Metazoa; phylum Chordata; class Actinopteri; order Siluriformes; family Diplomystidae; genus Olivaichthys; species Olivaichthys viedmensis. The sequence goes on from JAOUQW010000027.1 coordinate 6,814,428, forward strand.
TTCGCAAAACACATGGCTCAGTTTGATATGGATCAAATTGGTTTATGTGATCAATGTTCTTTGTGAGACTAGCTTCATCCCCGTTATCCTCAACCTGATCCTCTTTCTCCTCTTCTTCCTCCACTCTGGGTAGGGTATGACATGCAACCAGGGGCTCAGTGGGGATAGACACTAAAACCGATTCAAGACCAGATGCTTCCTTTCTCTCATCCTCCATACATTGTCTCTCCAACTCCAGAAAGAGGTCAACTGATCCTTCCTCTGAACTGGGGCAAGGAGAAACACTGGCTGCCTCTGATCCCCCAAAACCTATTGGAGGGGTCAGAAGAGGCCTGTGATCTGAGGAACTGAGCTGTTTTGTCTCCCAGTCCTGCAGCTCAGATTCCTCCCCCTCTACCCTCCAGGAAATATTGCTTGTTTCATGGCTATCCAGCTTTAACACCACCTGCCAGTTCTTTTCCTCCATCTCCACTCGGTCTTTTTTTTCTTTCATTTCTCTCTCCCACTCCTGTTCATTCTCCTCCTCCTGCAGCTCTTCCAAGATTCTGCGCTCATCCTCCTCAAAACAAATTTCTGAAGCAGTCCGCTCTCGTAGTTCCCCAGTAAGAGGGGGCCATCCCAACAGGCCCTCTGCACCCCCCTCTTGGCTGAGGCATGGGGAGAGTGGTAAGCCCCCATAACTCAATCCATCTCCTTCCTGCAGGAAAGGTGAAGGGGGATCCAACAGGTATAGTGACTCCTCATCCAGGTCACTGTCCCCTCCTAGCAAAGGAGGCAGGGGTGGCAGAATTGGCAAGTTGTGAAGTACTCCCCCATGCCCAAATGACTTTTTTCCACCTCTTGTAGTGCGAGGCCAGGTACGAGCTTTAGTGGGAGGACAAAATACAGGTTTTGGAGGTATCAGTGGAGCAGTATCCTGATCATGCTCCAGGAGTGGCGAGTCCCTCTCTGAGTCGGATGTTTTAGTTGAAGCAATATCCCAGTGTTGCTGTTCTTCTGAGACACTTCTAACACAAAGTAAGGGAGTCACTGTTGGCTTACTCTTCTCACCTCTTCCCTCAGCCTGCCTATGGATACCAGGGCTGGGTTGTGAAGAGCTAGCAGTATCCTGCTTCGTTTGGAGTACTGGAGCAGTCTGTAAAGCCGGTGTTTCTTTAGAAGAAGGCGACTTGGGCTTAATTTGTTTTGGGTGAAGAGAGTGCGACTTGGGGGACTCTTTGTGCTTGATTGGATGTGGTGGATGGAGAGGCAGTGGGCCGATGGATGGAGTGAGGGCTGGAGAGCTCGAGGCTGGAGGGGTGTGAGGACCCCCTAAGGAGACAGGAGAAAGACTGTAAGGAGGAAGAGGTGGGGTTGATATGGAGGAGGCTGGGACAACTAGTAAGGAGGGTAATGGATGGAGAAGTGAAACTGGGATCCCTGCACCAGATAAACGTTTCTCTCCACTCTCCAAAGGTGAAAGCTCTAGTCGCTCAGCAAACTCATGGTAAGTTGGAGGCATAAACGCTTTCCAGGAGCGACGATTTGGATTATCTTTTTTGTCACCACCATGATGCCGCCTCTTGGTCACTACAGCTGCCCCAACAGCAGCTGAGTTTGATGCAGAAATAATAATGCTAGAGCCAACACCCCCCACAGATGGCACGCTTTGAGGGTCACCAGTCAGCTTAAGAGCATCGAAAATCACTCTTTCATCTAACTTTTTTACCCCTGCATCAGCAGACCCCCCTCGTGCCACAAATACTCCACAAATGTCAGCTCCTAAAGTCCCATTGCTGGAAAGTGTGCTTCCTTCCCCTCCTCCAGAGCCCAAAGTGCTACGAGATGGCTGGCTAATCTTAGAGCCCTGGTCAATCTGCTCATTAATTCGCATGGTGTCATAGATGGAGCGCTGGGGTACATAGCAGTCCTCGATATAGGCCTCCTCATCATCACCCTTCTTAAGACACCTGGGATTCTGCCGCAGGCAGTCTGGCCGACTCAGAGGCTTCCCCATCCCGTACTAGCGTGCCCTCAAGGGGCCGGGACGGGGCACACACTATATCCCAAATGAAGCCCGTAAAGTCAGTTTGTTGCTGAAATTACCATCAGTTGAAGTCCTCAAGTCTTAGCTGTCCAATTATTTCTAACAAACATTGATCCACAAAATCCCACGGTAAAAAAAATTATAATACTTATAATCCAGGGCAAATAAACATAAGTAGAGAAGAATCAGAGTCTTTGGCTCTAATAAATAACGTTGTTACTGATCTCACCCGGATGGAGCACATCAGAGAAAATGTCTCAGTCCAACTGATGCACTTCTTCAGCAACATATTAATAAGCCTTTTTGTTTGAAAGGCATGCAGGAAGTAGGAGAATCAGCTATTGTCTGTTACGGAAGTCCAAAGTCCAGGATGGAGTGATAACATTTCATGTAGGTAACACCTTTGTTCTCTTTCTGATTTTAACCCAATAGAGCCCTCCTCCTTCCATACATGTTCTTAACAATCCTTCCTCTAACTTCCTTTTGACTCTTTCTGTCTCTACCACAACAGGAAAATCATAGAGGTCTGAGCCACTTAAGCTGTCTCAAAGAGAAGTCGTCAGAGCAAGGCTCCTTTTAAGGTGAGAACTCCATACTCTGTTGCATAAAAAGATGTTGAGAGGAAAATCCATCAAGTAATTTTGTCTCTCATCTTAATGTTCTTTTAAGCACATTATGCTCCCTTAAGAATATTCTAGGGTCAAAATGGCAATAGGAACATTTTGTTTAAAAAAGAGTCGTGTCCTGTCAGACGACTAGCATGAAAATGAGTTTCCTAACACTGCAGGGGACTCACTTGTCACAGTTGGTCACTGTTCTTTGTCAATTCCCTTGTCCTCTTTTTAATCCTATAATGAAACATTGGTTTAGCATATCTGGAAGACTCAAATTAGAGTTCAAAAGACATCATCTTCTTAGTTTACTTTCTTTTCTGTAGTGACTGAGTCTTGGTACTCTAAATGAATGAAATACAACACCATCTTCATCAAGTTGTCTTTGCCATTTCAAAAACAAGAACGAAAAACAGGGTATTACTCCTCTTCTCAGATTCCCTTTTATATTCCTCTCATCTAGAGTTCAAGGGAAAATCTGTGAATCCAAATGATAGCCATGTCCAAAGGGGTTGAGGTGGGAGTAGGTAAAGGGAGAGGGTGAGGGTTTCAGACTGATCCAGCCGGCAGGGAGCAGAGACTTGTAGGACTGTATCCAGAGGGCAGAGACTCAAACAGAACCCCGTACCAAACGCTCCCTTCCACTCGGGGCATTCAGACAATCCCCAGACACGCTCCCTCGCTGTCTTCCATCTTCCTCTTTCTCTGATCCACATGAGAGCATGGCAAGATCCACGCAAGCTCAGAATTTTCCCTTTTCACTTTTCTTCTTGCGCAGGCTTTCTCTCACACACTCGGCCACTGCGCTGCTGAAATGGTCTGCAGCTGCTAAAAAAATCTCCCACTTTCTCCCTCTCCCTCTCTCTCTCTCACACTCACTCCCTCCCTCCCTCCCTCCCTCCCTCTCCCACTCTCTCATTCGCATACTCTCGCCTCCCTCAATCTCCCTCTGTTTTTGTTTGAATCCAGCTCCGTTTGTTCTGTTTCCTGCTCTGGTATTAAAACACAGGAAGTGCTCCAATCATGCCGGTTTCCTCTTCCAAAAAAAACACACGGGACCAAGCTGAGAAATGAAGGCTGAGTTAAAGCTATTGGGAGGAGGGGCCACCATGCCAGGGGGAGTGCCTAAACCAGGGATTTAAGGTGTTTCTGCAGGCTTACAGGATCAGATTAGCTCATACTAATCACTGTATAACTTCTGTAAAATGCGCACAGTATGATACATGACTAAATGGTTTGTAATATAGACCTAATACTTCCAGTAAGAAAGCTCTTGCAATACAAAAGAAAGGACTAAAGGCACCAACCCATAGGCATAAATACTCCAGGGAAACAAAGAACAAGAAAAAAAGAGACGCATATTGGGAGAAAAGAAGATTTTTTTTTTATAAAAGGGGAGGGCTGATGGTGAGTGGGGAGGGCGCTAGCGTGCAGGAAATAAAGAGGCTTATCAATAACGACTACCCTTTCTCTCCAAAATAAACTGGCATATGTGCACGCGGAAGCAAAAATACCCTACTCATTCTCGTCGTTCTGTCCCTTCCTTTTTTTTTTTCAAATGGCCACCCTGTAATTGCACAAAACAACCAAGACATAGAAGTCTGCGATATTCAAAGTCCCCACTTGTGCATTCTCGTCTTCTGCTCGTCTGAAACCCTATCCAGCCATGAACAGAGTATGTAAGGGGGGGCTGGGGCCACTGCTTCACAATGAAAATGAATAGAAACTGAAGCCCTTGAGGTACACAGAGACAGGCAGCAGCAGCAAATGAAATGTCTGTGCACTAACGCCGTTCTTTTTGTGTTGGTTTTGTGTCTCAGGTCATTCCTGTCACTGTTTTATTTCTCTATTTGCTCTACTTTCTTCACTGCCTCTCCTTATTCGGTCGGTGCTGAAGTTTGTAGAAAGAGCTCTGGCAGAGAGCAGTCACTGCACTAACACATGCTCGCCTACCCTCCCACTCACTCTCCATTGCTGAGTCCCAGACACACGCATAAGCATGGAAGACACACAAGCACACACAGTTGGTCTGTGTTTCACCCACACTGCCCGTGGTCTGCGTGTCAAACAAGCTAAATACTCTGTCTTTCTTTAACCGTTCCTCGCTGTCTTTCGTCCTCTCTCCCCTCTCTCTTTCTGTCAGTCAACTTGCAGCTGTCATGCCTGCTTCCAAGACAAACCTCCTTATGGAAACAAAAGGGGTTTGTCTGTCTCTCACCCTCATGCTTGCTCTATTTCTTTCTTCAGCCCAAACTGACCAGATATACCGCCATGACACCCCACTGCAATTAAAGTACATATACTCGCATCCCTGCCACCATGAAAAATCAGAGAAAAATCCAGTGATGTAGAAATGATGTCATTAAACATATTTTGGCCACATATTAATCCAAGACTAAAATCCCTCTGAAAGGAGAAAATCTATTGCATGTTGTAGTGCAATATCAGCCACAATCTGTATATGGAAATGTGATCCTTTAAACTCACTTTGTTTAGTTAAACTAAAATTCAGTCGCTGGCTTTGTGTCCAACCCCCTCCCCCCCTTTCCCTTAGTCAGTCAGTGACTGCTCATTTGGCTAGCTTCTAGTTAAAAAGTCACAGGCCTGACTCAGACAGGAAGAGGGAGGGCTCAAACTCCGAAATCCCCTAAACAGACTATGACTGGCATAAGGTGTTGCAGCTATTTTGTCTCAGATGGAACCACGCCACAAAAATTAATAGGCATTAAGATAACGTAAGCACAAGGGGGCAGGGAATGTTATTGACTTTGCAGTGCAGTTTGTTTGCATGAGGACTGCACCTGTTGATCCTGTTCTCTCCATCTCATACTTGCTCTCGCTCTTTCCCATTTCCCAACCTGTATTTACTCAACAACAACTCAAAATTACACATTTTATACTTGCTTTTATCTCTCAAAAGCACCCCGCTCCTTCTTTTTCCCTCCATCCTTTTTTTCTCTTTGTGGTAACTAAGCAGCAGAGGCGCTGACACTCCCCCTTTTTTTCTCGATCTCAGCAGTAGTTTCATAATTAACCCGCAGGGTTTACCTGAGCCCCTCAATGTGTGCATTGTTCTCCGCTTTGCCAGACACAAAGCAAACCTAGAGAAGCAGAGTGAAGTGCAGTCTACTCTTCCCATTAAACTTTGAATGAAACACCACATAACTTGAAACTGACCTTTCTTGTCTAGTTTTTCATCACCAAGTAATTGTCTGGTATTGTAAATTACACTGCAAATGTTTTATATATATAATAGACTTAAATTTCTTGTACCAGGTTCAGATCAACATTTAATATAAGGTAGTTCAGACAGGAGAAGGAGAAATGGCAGGACAGGCATAACTTCTGTTAACCATCCTGAAAATCACAGTCATTACACTGATTATTAAGCAGCCTATTAATTTCCCACATCAAGAAGGATCCACTGTTTGTGTAAAGTCCTTTATTTATTTCAGTTGGTGAACTAATAGAGATTGGCTGAGTGGGAAAAGTGGGCTATGCTGTGGAATGCCACAGTAATTCACAACAGCTGAAACAATACCAGGCAATGGGAGAGGCAACACACATGCACACAGACATATAGACAGTCACAAAGCCCCATTCTAACTGTATCACTTGGATGGAGAGTCAAATTAGCAAAATTGAGTCATCAGCTCATGCTAATTATGTTATGCTAATCTGATGAAATTTTTTTTTTAAACGGGCACAACAAAACTGTTAAATTCAAATTTTACTGCTAGGTGTTTAATGCTAGGAAGGACCTGCATGGGAAAGAATGAAGACTGCATCAGCGTGCCATTATACAACATTAGGAGGAAGTGAAGCCAGAAATTTGGCTACTTAACCACACAGTTGGAATAAGCCAGAGTTATAATAAACATGTCCTCATAACTATCAGGTAGACAGAAAAGAAAAGCGATTTCACCATTTCAAAACTGGGATATCCCTCAACACAATTAATGTTTACCTTGTTGGTTTTCTAGACTACTAAATACAAATGAAAAGGCACTTTTCTAAAAGCATCTGCACCATAAAAAGTCTTTACGTCCCCAGAAGAGCAATGGCATCTTAAATAAATCATGTACACAACTACTATAAGTAACTCTGAGTGCATGAGAATCTGAGTTAAAGGGAAGCCCTAGGGGTTTGGGTGGGGGAAGCAAAGGCCTTGACACATCCATTGACCTTGTTATGCTAGAGGAACACAAAGAAAGGAACGCGATAAACAGACAAAAATAGGAGGAGAGTGTGTAAAGAGAGTGAGAGTAAAATTTAGGATGCAAGAGTGAGGACAGCCCGGTGCGCACGGCTTGATTTAGAAGCTATTTGCTGGTCCTAACCAGCCCTGTACAGGAATGCCCAGTTGGAGAGCGCCCTTTCTGTTTCTACGTCTCACAGCACACCCCATTTCTCCAGGCTCAGCTGCTCCACTGTGGCGGGATGCAGGGACACACAAGTGGACAGAGGGCACGGGAATTTTAGGGAGACCACCACACCCTGTGTGTGCGCGAGTGTGTTTGTGAGGGGTTGAGGGTGGGGAAACAGCTGAAATTCCGAACGCTCCAAAACAGCCTGGAATTAGAAATATCCTTCCCCATGGTCTTGAAGGCACACTCCCAGCACATACATACACACACCTTTGCATGTACATTAAGCCATGGTTTGGACAGGGACACACTGATGTGGCATCTAAAGCACCCGGCGTGGTATATACATATGTCTAGTTAGGGGAAAAAAAACCCTCCAGAGTAGAAAATGGTGGTGAGATGATTCATCGTGTTAGGACCCAACCAATTGTTCAATCACTCCCACAAGTTCAAGTAGGTTTTTTTTTTTTTTTTTAAATGCCTTAGTGCGCTCCATACTCAAAAATCTGACACCTTCTCATCATGTGTGCTGTCCTACCATCATAAAGCTCAAGTGCACAAACAAGTCTCGATACAAAAACAGACATACAGACACACACAGACACACACGGCTTGCTTATTTGGGTTTATCCTGCCTCCCCCTCTCTCTAATCTCAGCAATGACATCACTACTTTGGATTGGGTGTCTCTGAAATGGAGTCTGCCTTGCACAAGGGGAGGGGGGAGAACGGGAGATCAGCCTTTTTTCATGGCAGACAGGCTTTCTGGCCCTCCAAATTACCTTCATGCGTTTCATTAGTAAGTGAAACGGGGGGAACAGGGGAATGGGGGAGCGAGTGAATATAAGAAAGGGGCCCAGACAGATGGAAAAAATAGTAGAGACAGCCAAGATCTTGAAGTTTCTCCTCATTCCTCTCTCTAATGTGCGAGACCCCATTGCAGACGTTTCCTAAAAAATACCCCCATGCACACATGCCTTCTCTCTGAACATAAAGTAGCGTTCTAGCCTACTTAATGAGCGTCGTTTACAGTGTTGTGTCCAGATTTTTAGACATAAGGTAGCAAAAGGGGTGGGGCAGCCACGTCCCTAGTAATATAATATTGTTAGTACAAGTTATGATGCAACATCAATAGTATACATGTTATGTCACAAATTTCTTTATTTAATTAAAAAAAAAGACTATTGTGGGTATCGTCAGTACTTCTATATGACTGACCATGTCTATTGTTACTCACAATAACAAATAGCTTTTTTTTCTTAACTTTTTCCTTTTGTTCCGGGTTAAATACTGTATTTTTATAAATATTTTACACAAAATAATTTAACTTCTCACCTTTTCTACATGTGGCACTACTGTTTTGCGATTAAACCTCAGTAAAACGAAATATGTGACCCTGCTCTTTCTTATTCTGTCACGCTTTCCCCCAACTCAGGTGATACAGGCTTTTTGTAACCTCCCTTTCTCCCTTTCTTTTATCGCACTGTCTGTTTGCCTTCTGCAACCCAGTCCTCCAGCCTGCTGGGAAGAGAAAAAAGGCGGGGGCAGAGGAGCACTAGTGTGTACGGTAGCTGACATTCTTATTAACAGGGACAGTAAATCTGAAAGGAGTCCTAGACAGCAGGAATTTCAAACAAAGGAACAGAGGTATAGACCAGAAAGAAGACGCAAAGACCAAAAAAAGAGGAGAAAGTAAAAATCAAATAAATTCCTGAAGTAGAAGAAACAGTAGAAGTGCAATAAAAGAGTGGAGAATTCCACAGCTGAAGCACCACTTGCATAAAGTGTAAAGCTCACTGCATAACCACTCTGCACAGTTCTAATTAGTAACAGGTGAATTTTCAGATATGCATGACAAGCTGCCAGTGTATCTTATGCAGAGCCAACTGGGCGAGTCGGCGCTAGTTTTATGCAGAGACAGTGGGAAGCGAGTCTGTTCCTGTGATTAGTTCTGCTCTCAGATTTAGCTCAGTGTCCATCACCACAGTGACAGGTCTAATGAGCTCTCATAGCTGGTGCTTAGCTGCGGGGGACAGGATAATACTTCACAACAAATGACTTTAAAAACATTACACTACATTAACTAGCCGTACTAGATTTACATGCTCCATTATTGCACAATTCTCCCAGTGGCAGTGACTCAGCAAGGTGAGCTGCTTTACAAAAAATCCCTGATTCACTCTCTTCTGCTCTAACAACATACAGTACCTCAAACCTCAATCCCACATCACATTTTCTCAAACCTCAACCATGCTTCTCTCACTCTCACACTTTCATTTCACGCTCTGGAGGGGCATGAGTAAGATCCGGAGAGGGAATGATGAACATCAGACGCACTATAAATACAAGTGCAAGCCAGGGAGAAAGTGAGGGGGTCACCATCAATCACCCAGGGGGGTAACAGGACCAGCGCAAGCAGCCCTCTCAGTAAAGCAGCAAGAGTAACTGTGTCATGCCGATTCCCTCCTCCTTCTCCTCCTCCTACAGAGAAGCATGCTGGGACCAGGGCCCAGATGGGGGCTGAGGGTTGGAGGTGATTTAGTGAGGATGAGAGCTGTGATTCACTCCACAGAGCCACACAAGCAAAAACCGCTCAACGGCCCTCACAGAGTTCGCCTGGCTTCGCTCACTTAGCCCATTTCCACAGACAAGGTACCGGTGCTGCAGCCATTGCCCAATCTGGAACCGTTCTGCTTTTCCATTGCAAAAAATCCAGTTCTCAACCGACAAAATTGGTTCAGTTCCAGCACCAAAATACTGTTAGTCTGGAACCGAGAACTGGTTGTTTCAAGGGGTTTGGGGGCGGGATCATTTCATCGGCATAACAACAATTCTAGAACTTGAAGTTTTCTTAATGACAGCCATTAAAATAAGACGTGAACATTGGGGAGGGGTTCAGTTTGCAGATTATTGTTGTTACAAAAACATTTTTGCAACCATGAATCTGTGCTTCAAGGAGGAAACAGCCGTTATACTGGCAATTACAACAAAACATATAGGAGCTCCATTGCTAATGGCAATTCTAGGGTTAATGCTATGCTATACATGCAGAATAAGCAGCTAAAAGTTTAGATTTTAAACTAAACAACTTAAATTTTAAACAAAATTTACTGAGAGAAGAAAACAGGCAAAAACATCTTGCAAAGAGAGACTATTTTCAAAACTGTCTCCAGCCCATGCCTCCGCATGAGTCATTGACAATAGCCTCTTCTAGTGCTCAAAGGAATTCAAAATATAGAACCATGTTCGAAGCCACAATTACAGTGTCTGTCATTGCGTACAAAAACAGAGACGCTTCAGCTTGAGAAAAAGCCCTCTATAGTCCTACCTTAAATTCCTGGAGCTGTTGTTTGATGACCTCTACTTCAGTTCCCACGACTCCTTGGGTACTGAGCCCTTCCTCCGCCCGGTCAAGAAGCTCCTGTAGCTCCATGAGGCGGGCGTAGAACTCCTTCACCCGCTCCTCAGCTTCCTCTATGAGTGCTAGGCGGCCCTGGCCCCGCTCGGCCAGCTTGGCTGCCTGGCGGCTCAGTGCCTCCGTCTCCCTCCTGAGAGCCAGCAGATCAGGAGAGCTACCCTCTCTCCTCAGCATGGTAGTGCAGGCACCGCCATGGCCTTCGAGCTCGGCCCTCAGAGTTGCCAGACGGCCCAGGAATCCCCTTACTGCCTCTGCCTGCGAGGCCAGTGAGTCCACATCCCGTCCCACAGGGCTCAGGCTATCCAGCTCGTCGTCCAGGTCTGCCAGGTGTGAGAAGACGTCGCGGACATGTGACTGGACCTCTCCTACACCCTGCAGACGTGACTCGAGGGAAGAGCAGCACTGCTCGATCTGTGGGAATGGATAGAGAGGGGGACTATTATTTATAATCCAGCTCCTTTGAGATAATTCTGCCCCTCAGTAGATCTTTGGATATCACTGCTGTCGGTAGGGCTACACAATAATGGCTAAAATGATTTAATCACAATTATTCACCCAATTTAGGAACAAAAATTATTTATTAACTGTGTCACAAATGGCACACTTTGCGTACTTTTAGTGTGAGTAATGTGTTCACACTGGGAAACTCAGTGAGATGTAGTGCACTATTAATACCCAGATGATTTTCTAAAACTGCAGAAAAATGTAGAGTGGAACGTTGAACACTTTTTGTACTAAATGGTTGCATGCTGACCTAGAGGCGGAGCCACCAGATGGCGCTGCAGGCTGCCGCACCAAGCAAGAACTCCATTACACAGTGGATGCAAATTAGAAGAAAAAAAGTTTAAACTGGACATTTTTGGTTTTAAAATCGGCGATTGTTCCGGTGGCGGTTGTTTAGGCGCAGTTCAATGACGTCAGGGACTGCAAAGTAATTTGTCATTCTATTCAGTGCAAAACGTGAGTGTTCGATTTGAGACCCTACAAAAATCAGGTGCAACATACTCAAGTGCATAGTATACAGTATATAGTACTATTAGTGCTAGTAGTATATAGCTACTGATATTTGAAAATGTTCTCCAAATTTGGACTAACAGCAAAGAATCACTCAGACACATGTGCTCACACAGCAGGGTGCCTGATGTTATATACAGCAGCCTGTCTACTATATCACACCCGATCCCCTCCCGATTTCACTGATCATGTGCATTGAGTCATTACACCTTTCTCACCTTCTCAGTGACCTCTCCAAATTCCCTCTCTGTGTCCTGAGCATGTTCCACCAGCCTCTGTCCTCCGTCTCCGAGGCTCCCTGTTGTCTGAGGCGCGTCCTGTGCCAGCCCCTTGGCCAGATCCCGCAGATATACCACCTGTGGCTGTAGGGAGCTGAGAGCTTCCTGCTGGTTGCGGAGGCGCTCCAGACTCTTGTTACTGCATGCCTGAGGGCCCAGCGCCTCCTGCACCTCCAGCTGATGCCTGGTTGCCTCCAGTCTCCTCTCCACCGCCTGCCTACCATCTTCAAACTCTTTCAGCCTGCTGTTCAGCTCCTCCAGCTGCGCCGTGCGTCCATGTAATCTCTCGGATAGGCCGTCCATCTTGCGGTTCAGCTGGGCTTTCTCATCCCTCACCTCCTCCTCTCCGGTCCGGCTCTGCTCCAAGAGCTGGTCAGCTGCTGAATTCAGAGCCTCCAATAGGGGGCGACGGCGGTCTAAGTCCAGGCCTAACTGCCTCGCTTTCTGCAGAGCCTCTTCGAGGGGAGCAGGCTCCAGAGAAAGCTGGATCTCGGCCTCTCTCTGCTCACACTCCTTTAGCCAGGGATCCAGTTCGTCACGATGCTGCCGGTACTGCACGGCACGGCCAAGTGTCTCTTTGATATGCACATGCTTTTCTGTGAAGCATTGGTTCAGTTGCTCCCAGTCCTGCCGCAGTTTGGTGAGTCGTGCCTGCAGGCCTGAGCGCTCATCTCCAGCAGGAAGTGATGCCAGAATAGATGCCCCCTCAGCCTGGATGAGCTCGTAAGATCCACGCTGCTGAGCCACGCCACGCTGGAGCTCCTCTTGCTGGGCGAGGAGGGCCTGCAGAACTTCATGCTGGCAGGGGAGGGGGTCAGACACGCCGAGTGTACTCTCAGCGGCCTGCCCGTCCAACCAGGCACGGAGCTCCTCAAACATCTGCTGGAACTGCTGAGTGCTGGAGAGAGCAGCCTGCAGCTGGGACAGGCCATCCGCTGGAGCCAAGCAGAGAGAAAGCACACTCAATGCACTGCTCTTATGCACATTAAGACTATATACATTTATTGTGTATACTGTAATGATCCCATTGTAATAGCCAAATTCTCCAAAAATAAAAAAATAAAGCATTTTTATAAACAATGTTTATAATGTCTATTATATTATTATAACACAATTGTAAAATAGGGATGGGAAATAAATCGATTCCTAGATGCATCGCAATTCTCCTGAACGATTCTGCATTATGCATTCGTATCACATAAACCATGGAAAGTGAAAATTGTGTCCTAGAATGCAGGCTCCAAAGAGTTTATTAAGAGTATATACTTTTTTTACATTTCTTAGGCAAACTGGTACCCGAGTAAACATCTGCCATCTTTAACCTGTCTTCATGCGAGAATCATTCAGTTAAATTAAATATTCTGATAAATTGTACAGTACATGAACAGTAAAAATTTGTTGTGACAAGGCTCATGGAAATAAGTCTAGTGTTTTTAACGGTTAAATTCTATAATATTTTGTTTAAAAATCAGCAATTGGTTACAGTGGACAAAAATCATAATGTAGGCTACAGATAATCAAAAACCGAGATGCATCATAAGCATACAAAAATCGATTTATAATCGCATCATGGCACCCTGATTTGAAATCGAATTAAACTGTCAAAAAAAAAAAAAACTCTAAGGGGTCCTTAGAGATTCCTACCCCTACTGGAAAAAAGACTAGCAAGTTTCTAAAAACCCAAACCTGGCTCTATCCTGGCTCACCTGCTCTTTCCTCCAGGCTGTTGAGTGGAACGCTGACACTCTCCAGTCTCTTATGCAGCTCTTCTCTGAGGTAGGGCTCTACTACGATGGCACTGAGCTCTGTACACAGCTGCTCGGCCTGGACCAGCTGGCCTCTCCTCTGCTCAAGCTCTGAGCGAATCTCTCCCGTCTCCTTCAGCCGGTGGCGCAGGGCCTCGGGCTGGGCGCTGATCGAGGCCTGGGCATCCAGCTTCTCGGCCAGCTGGGCCAAACTTTGTGAGAGCTCCTTCAGCAGGGCTTGGAAGCGCTCGCTGGTGCCCTGAGCAAGCTCGATCTGCTCGGAGCGTCCAGACAGGCGAGAAGTCAGGTCGTCCCACTGCCGAGTGATGGAGGCCAGCTCTTGCTTCACCTCAGCCACATCCTGACTGTCCCCAGAGGCCTGCTCCCCGGCGGGCGAAAGGATACCCTCTGCTGCCTGGGTCAGCTGATTAAACTGGGAACGCCGCGTCTCAAACTCACGCAGCATAAACTGGGAGGGAAAGAGGCAGTATACCGTCTTAAGGAATTTTGAAGAAAGCTATACTGTTAATGTTAATACCAATATATATAAAATCACATGATATTGCCTATAAAATATGCTACAAGATTTCTGAATAAACACACCAGGCACTAATCAAAAAGGATTTGGACATTTTGAAGAGAACGGTAACTGGAAAATGGACAAAATGTACCCTTGTAAAAAAAATAAAAAATAAAACAGAAATTTAAATTTATAGCAACAAGACATATAGAGTGTTAGGTTTACAGATGCGCCTTCATTGTCACAAGTAACAAAAATGTTCAAATAGTGTATGCTAGGATATAGAAAATTATATCAGTTCAAAATTTTGCATCTCCCTTTCTGCTTCCAACCTTTTTTGTATCCTCCAAGTAGCTTTTGGACCCTTTTAGTTGTAATGTTTGCCCCGCAAATTCTCTGCTTTAATTCGATAGATGAGAGTCTTCCTTTTGTTCTTTTCAAATTATATTTCTGTTGAGTTTGCCTTATGTTTTGGATTGTTTTCTTGCTGCAGGATCCACCCAAATAAAATTTTTAACTTCCTTGTTTGTAGATAAATTGCAAAACAGAGGTACATTTCCCCTCTTTCACCCAAAACCATGGGAATGCAAACTTTTGCACTCAACTGTACATCCTAGTAAATACCTGCACTTGTTGTTTCTGAGTGTTAAGCATGTTTGGGTCGATGCTCAGGGGACCAAGCACACTCATCATCAGCTCCTTCTCTTGCAGCCAGGGGCCGAGCTGATTGGCTGCCGATGCAAAGCTGCCCAGCCTGTCTGCGCACGTTTCCAGTTCTGTCTGCTTCTGTGCTGCAGTCTGATTGGCTTTCTCCCATCGGAGGTCTAAGAAAAGGAGCAATGGCAAATGTGGTTCATTAAAATAAACATCTTAACAACCAGTTCTGATGCTTCTTGAAACTATAACAACATAAGCCGAGTGCATGGGTAGCCATGGTAACACAAAGATTCTGGGAAAAAGTGTAATCATTTTAATAGGAACGAGGACCATTGGGCATTAAGTAAAAATGGACACAAAACAATCACTGCTAATTTAGTCTGCACATGCACTGGCATCAAAGAGACAGAAACACGTATACAGACAATCCTGAAAGCAATATATTCTCGCCTTCAGGCATTCTGAGTCATAAGAAGAGCTACTCTGACATCCACATGTGGTTTCAATAAAGCACCAGGTTCATGGACGAATTTTGCTTCGAGAACAATTTCAATGCTTTGAGTCACAGAATAAATATGCAATATCAAGGGGGACTAAAAGCTCGCCCTGGAGCTCGCTCCATTCTGTGCTGCCTCCTTCAGTTCCTCCAACCTACGCACCATACCACGCTTTTGTTTGATCTACCAGAGGAGCGCTAAACCTTCTAGAAAAACTCAATCCCCCACAAAAGTATTTTTGGCTATAGTGCCTCACAAACATGAACATAAAACACCAAAGGCATTTCTGTATAACATCAAATATCTTCTTTAATGTTCTAAAATATGGTTCTATAAATTGTGCAATTTAAATATTGCTATATGAGGAATTTAATTTAACACTGTTAACAATCAGTAACCCTTCATTATACAGCTGTTGTAGAAAGTAAGCCCTCAATAATACCGTGGTAGCCATCAATGCCACCATGTTTTTCCCCTATTCTTCCATTCTGGGTGGTTTTCTCTTTCACTGACCTATGTCCTTTAGCTGTTGTTTCCAGGTCTCTGCTTCAGGGGAGTCTGGATTTTCTTTTATCAGCTGCTTCAGGGTGTTCTTCAGGTCCTCCACTTTCCCAGAATGCTCGGCGAGTTCAGACAGCAAGGCCTAGATGGCAGAGGTATCACATAGTCCTTATATTGATTATGCAACCTTTTGGAGTGACACCAGGCAGCTAGAAAGACTGTGTTCCAATAAAATTACCCTCATCTGTGTTTATTTGCTGGGTTTTTCTTCAGTGCTCACCTTATTCTCCTGGGCCTGGGCACGCACCACCTCTGGCCGCGAGGGTGAGGCAGCCTGCCCCTGCGCCAGGCTCTGTTCCCGAGGACCCAGCCACTGCAGCAGCGCCTCAGAGTCCTGCCTGGCCCTCTGGCGCAGCTCCAGAGATGCCTGCTGCCTGCTCTTCCTCTCCTTTAGATCCCCACCCAGCTGCTCATACCTGCTGTTCACGTCTGCCACCACCACCTGGATCTCAGTCAGGTCTGGTGGGAAATTGGTTTTTCATGTTTATTCTTGTTTATGGCGGAGACACTACTTGTTCTACAGTTGCCTTTTATAATGTACCAAACAAGCCAAACGAACAGACAGAAGCTGACATACAGCATTGCAAATATACTCTGAAACCAAATTGATTGTGTGGAGAAAGGGCTAATGCAGTGTTGGATCGTTTTCACACTTGGGCTTTTTTATATTGGGTGTGAAAGTTGTTTTTAAACCCAGGTGTGGTGCAGAAAACTGATCACTGGGGTTCACGTTAACTGAACTCGAGTGCGGTCAGCACCTTGTGTGAAAGCTATTTGCTACTGGCTCTTGGTGTCAAATAATTTGATTGGTCACGTTACTTCCTGTTTCCAAGCTTTCTAGATATATGGAGCAAAGAGCAAGTGGCTACAACTCAGAAAAACTCAATCATTTTTGTATGTAAGCAAGCAGATTTGACTGAAAGGCTTCACCCGTACGGTTGACCAGTGTAGAGTAAATGTAAGGAAACACCAATGAAATAAATATGAAAATTATTTAAACAAACATTAATAAGAACAATGAAGGGATGAACCTATTCTCTCCATTTTTGGAAAAAAATTGCACAAAACATCAGTATAAAATTATGCAATCGATCTGTGGTTCACAAGGAATTAGTGAAAACAAGCCTGAGATGATGGACCCCCTCAAACTCAAGTATTCAACCGAGTATGAAAATACCCAGTACTCATTATGATGGTTTATAGACTGTAGTTAGAGTGAGACGATGATGTGTAATGGCATATAAGGGGATGTGGATGGAGGCAACGTGACCTGCAGCACAGAGCACTCAGTGGAGGGAGCTCACCTCTGCAGGTGTGAATGCCATTGAGACTGCTGGAGCCACCGGCACCATAGAGCGGGGAAACACCTGGGAGAGAGACACACACTCAGACACTGGTGCCAAACACACATGCATGAACACTACAAACACATAAGCACTTGCACACGTAAGGCTCAGACCAATAAACAGACATAAGCTCACACAAGCCAAACATGGAGCAGGAAGCTAAAGCAGACATACAAATCTCTTAATCTAAAGAGAAGAGGCTTTTTTCGACACAACCCTGACTAATTAGGGATTAAACAGGGATTTAATCGGAATTAGTGATAAATCCTTCATGACTGACTCTTTTCAGGTCGTGGGTGGGGAGCACTAAACAAATATACATTAAAACAGTTAAGAGACTATACTTCACGCTAGCCATTCATCAATGTCCTTTTTTGACTACAGGACCACTGTTACGTGTTTTTTTTTTTTTTGTTGGTAAATTATTCAACACAGTAATGACATTGAGGTGTTAAAAAAAATCCCTAGTCAGTAGTGATTCCTTTCCATTGATGGATGGGATAGAGGGTGGTTGACAGTTGGGCTACAGTCAGTAATTGTATACCTACAAAGTGCACCTATAAGGTCGGTGTACCTCACAAAATAGCCAAAGAGTGTAGCTACAAGGTTAGGACGGAGTGTATGTTATATTAACTGGCAACTGAGTGTATCATGCTGTATAAAATATAAAATACATAAAATATATTTAGCAAATTGTTCTTATTATTTTCTTTTACACACAAAGATATGAAAACAATGGCAACAGAAAAGGTGTTTTTTATTGAACTTAACCTGTGAAAATACACTGTTTCTGTTACTTTTGTGCTCTTACTTTAGTACTCTGTGATTTTAAGGCGTGTAGGAGTTATCCTTAAGCAACAAAATGAGTTTATTGAGCGTTGCACAAAAGTTGAAAACGCTACACATCCCACTGAAGAGAATGCGTTTGAAAGCAGGTGATGATTTATACAAATTGTGTACAAGCTGCATTACGGTGAACCCCTCTCACCCCCTGAATTTTTCTTGTAAATATATGTTGATCTAAAAAATGACCTCTAAGATAAATATGACAGAAATCCATCTTGGTGACGGAGAATTTTAATCTATGTTTTAGTTAAGGTGTAAACCACCAATCCCCATATGAATGACCCACGTATGTAGCAATATTTCTATCTCTCCACAACTTATTTACTCTTACCAGTCTTGCTTTGTGGAGCGGTGATGCGAATGATCAGACTCTCCAGCTCAGAGCTGCTCTTGTTTAGCTCCTGAACCCGATTGCCCTGGGACTCCCACTCACTCAGCAGGTCCTGACAGCGGATCAAGAACAGCTTTTAACTTCACAAACTCTGGAAGGTGCAGATCACAACTCTGTATTATTTCTACTCTAATGCAAACCAACCTTGAGCTGCTGTACCCTTCTCTGCAGAGCCTCTGTTTTGAGGTTGGGCTCTTTAGCAGGCAGCTGCTCCTGCGCCATCTGCAGCCACCTGAGGAGGGAACCGGAGAGCGATCGGAATTCCACCAGCTGCTGGTCACAGTTCTGGATTGCATTCAGCCTGTAGACACAGTGAATAATGAAATCAGACAATTTAATGAGAGTATTGACTAGCCAGTGCGAAAGTATTTGCTTATGTTAGTGGCAGAGTCACATTTTATTCCAAATGTCATACAAGTATTTTCAAGAAGATGTGTTTAAGATATGTCATCCAAGCCACAGCTTTAAAACCTCTCAATGAACTCATGCAGCTGGCTGCGCTTCAGTAGTCCTGTACTCTGCTATTACAAAATGGCTAGTAATTTAAGTGATGGCGATGGCACAGGCCTTTGTGAGGGACAGTGCACAGACCCTCTAACCTCTTATAAACAGCAGTACACACACATTACAGTTAGCCACAGCCATGGTGAAAGGGCGTGGTCTCCTCTGATCCCAATACACACACAGGCAGCATGACTACAATCCCACTCCTTGTATACAAGTTGTCATAGAGCGCTGTTATATGAGCAACCAGCTCTCTTCTGGCATTTCAAACAGAGACCTTTAGAAAAGCATCTCTTATGGGCAGTTTTGTCAATTTGGTATAGTTTAACACTATGCACTAACAGTAAATTAATTACACAGGTTTGATTTTCACTATGTGGACTATGTCTGTCTATACAGTGGCAATCCTAGCCTTCCGAGAGGCCTAAGCAAAATTCTGTTTGGGGGTTCCCCTACCTGAACCATATACATCCTCTACGACACGGCATCCCTCCCTTAAAAGAATCTGCTATACTGTGGAGCTGTTTGATTGTGAATTACCATCCAAAGAGCATTTGGTAGCTAGCACGTTATCAAGCAAATGTTTGGAAACCACTTCCGAAGTGCTAACACATTAATGAAGTTTATTAGCCAACTAAGAACATGCAAGCTATGTGAATTTTAACACTGCATCAGAATCAATCGATATATTAGCTGATTGTAATTCTTGCCAGTTAATTAAGTTACATATTGGAAGTTTATTTAAACTAGATGAGAGTTTAGCTTCCTCACTATACTGATAGTTTGTGGGTTAGCCTATTTACTGGGGATACTAGAAAACAAAGAATGTGATCTACAGAGTTCACATGAAGGGGAAGGGATTTACCTAGGCTGATTTACACAATTTGCATAGTTTGCATATAAAATAAACGGCCACTGTTTGTATGGGGTAAATGAACTTGACCTATATTTGACATGAGGAACGCAGTGACATGAATTAGGAAATGTGTCGTAGCTATATTCTAAGATAAGGTTGGGATTTCCGAACATGATAATTCCCCTAGTGCCCTCTAACAGTACTTTTAAGATTCCTTTCAAGAGACAGGAGAGTTTCTTTTATAATCACCAGAACTCACCTCTCATTGACACTGGCTTCTAGTCGGGCAAACTTCTCAGACACCTCTTTGGTTGAGTCCACAAGGCTTTGTGCACTGGCAAGTACCCTTGACTGGCTCAGGTCTGTACCAAGCTCCACAAATGACTTCAACCGGCTTGTTTCTTGGATAAGTTCTGATTTCACCTCCTAAAAACCAAAGCATGATAAGTTAATTAGAGACTTTACCCTTTAAAAGGTAACATTAGTGCCTATAAACCGTATCTAAATTCAGCACCATGGCTGCTGTTTGTGGACGATCTCCATTACCTCTATGGTGTGTCTATAGTCCTCCACACTGTGGTCCGGCAGGCCCCCGAGGCTCAGAACTCTCTCTCGGCTCTGGGTGAAGTCGCGGAGGTCCGAGCTCAGGCGCTCGAAGCCCTCCAGCTTGCCCAGAACTCCCCGCAGTTCAGCCTCTTTTTCAGCCTGCTTGGTCTGGGCTGCAGTGTAGCGCTGGCTCAGGTCCTGCAGCGCCACCTGCAGTCCAGAGGCTGTTGATGCATCTGCTGATTTCAGCAACCTGGACACAGAGTCGCGAGTGGCCTCCACACTGCCCTGCCGTGACAATAATTCTTGACGTAGTTTCTGTTTAAAAACAAACAAACCAGTATTCAGACTGGGAAATCTCACTTTATAGACTACTATGTCATTGCTGTATGAGATAAGTAGGCATGTATTGATAGTTCCATTTCTTATTTTGGCCGGAGTGTCCCTTTAAATCTGGCACAGATCAATTTGATACCTGGTTTTGGGTGAGGGCCTCCTGCACGTCTTGGGCAGTAGGTTGGATTGGGCCGGGGTCCAACACCAAGCCATCCAGCCAGTCCAGCAGAGCTTTGAGCCCCTCCTGAACGCTGACAGACTGAGCAACAGCAGTCTGGAGTTGCTCAGCTCTCCGAGACACACACTCTGACAGAGCTCCAAACCGCCTCTCAAGCGTATCTAAAATGGGTCAAACAATAAGAGTATTACAAAAACATTATATGCATGCTTTAAAAGACAATATCATGATAAATCAACCCATAAGATAGAATATGGATGTGTAGTCACCTGTCATGGTGTTGATGTCTGTTGTTTTCAGTTTGGGGGATTCCTGGGTACTGGTGAGCACCTTCCCTGCTCTCCTCACCTGCTCCAGCTGCACCGAGCGTTCGGCCAGCTCGTCCTGCAGATGCTGAGAGGTAGCAAAAAAGCATTAAAGGCATACAAGGTTTTATTAATGGCCCTTACTGTTCAATTTGCATTCGAGTAGTGTAGCCACTCTTACCTGCACAGTGTTCAGTGTATTTTGTAGTGTCTGTGTATCTGTCTGCTCTCCGCTGGATTTGAATATGCTCTGGTTCTGCTCCTGAGTACTCAGCCAAGAGTCCAGAGCCATAGCCTCATCCTGATACTGCTGGTACCGATCCAGTAGACTGGACAGATGAGTACCAAGGTCGACGCACTGTAACAAGCAGGAATAAATGAAAGTCAACTAACACTTGTTTTAAAGACCATCACATTAATAATGAATATAAATAATAAATTGCTTGACGTGCCAATTCCTCAAAAAAGCGCCTAGACTTTTACAGTCATCTTGATTCTATAAATATGCAAATTGGACACACCCCCAACCCTACATTTCCCGACACACTTCTACTGGTAGACTGGTGTTGAATTTGCATATTGGCATCTGATAGGAACTTGTTTTATGACACAATAACACTAGCCTGTCAGATGTTCAATACTAACTCAGTTTGGATTAACATTTCTTTTAAAAAAATGTGTAAAACTGCTGCAGTGACAATTTTCGCATTTTGACCAGTCTATACACTTAGATTAACTCCCCAAAAAAGGACATATCATAAAAACTGTTCATAAAGTTGAGGGTGACTATAAGTGATTAGTTGATGGGAAATGGTCGAATTTGAGCATAATGTACCGTAGATCGAAAATATTTATTTCCTTACCTTGCTTTGTAGAGAACTGTAGCGTTGTGTGGAATCTTGTAGCTTGTCACTGACAAGCTGCCTTGTGTCCTGCAAAGCTGGGTCAATGGCGTCCACCCTTTCCAGAGTCCCCTGTATCGAATCCAGCACCTTCTGACCAGAAATGGACACGAAGCGCAAGTCTGCCTTATGGCAGATCACATCTTCTGCCAGCTAGAAAATATTGACAAGCAACAACTCTTAGAAAGTCATCGTTTTCGTTGAAATTTGGCTTGCTTTTCAAAAATGTTTCCTGTCTAAGTGAGGAAGACAAAGAAAAGTGACTCAACAAGCATCTAACTGATCAGACACGATTACAGAATACTGCAAAAAAAAATTACTCAATCTTAATGAAATATTCAACATGAGAATGTGTCGAATACCTTTTTGTGCTCCTCCAGTCTGTCTTTCAGACCCTGTGCATCAGTTTCTCCATCCCCAAAGGAACAGAGTTCCCTTTCACTCTCCTCCAGCCATTCTCCCAGGCTGCCATGTTCTTCCAGGAACTTGGCGAACTCATCCTGGAGGGCTTCAGTCCGTCTTAATCTCTCCTGGCAGCTCTGAAGACGCTCCTGGTGCTGGCTCTGCAGTTGGTTTAGTCTGGTGCGCAGGCGCTGCTTCTCCTCCGGGGGCACACTGGAGTCCGGCTGCTCCAGAAGAGAACGCGTGGACTGGGCCACCTGTAGGAGGTGAGCCTGCTGAGCTTGTAACTGCTGTAGTTCACCCTGAAATATTCAACACAAACATATCAGTGAATTAATACTGAACGGGATCCGGAGAAACCACACACGTTGATTTGGAGAGTACAATTCTGACCTTCAGCATGTCATTGTGAGAGTTTAATGAGTCCACTGGCACTTTGGCGTCTGGAACAGTCTTGCCAAGTGACTTCCTCCTAGATGTGTCCAGTGATAACTCCTCAAGCAGCATATCTATTTTTCCCTGAGTCTCCTGCAGCTGTTCCTCTGCTTTAGCCTTGCATAGAGCGAAGAAAATAGAAAATACAGTTTCAGGCAGCACTGAAGAAAGGAAATGCAATGTAAAAAAAAAAAAAAAAAAAAGATGTTTACCCAAGATCCTTACCCTTTGTGTGTTCTGCTGGAGTGTTGTGCTGATGGCTGAGTCCAGCTGATTCAGTGAGGACTGGGCAGTGTTTGTGAGAGTGTGGTATTGCTCTTTCATGTGCTTCAGTGCCCCCTGCAGGTTGGCCCTCTCCTCTGGACTCAGGTCCTCACCACGCTCAGCCAGGAACTCCTCCACTGACCGTATTGTGTCCATCATGCCATCACCTTTGGTCTGAAGATCTTTCTGCACCCCCTGAAGGTATTGACCCATTGGGATGTACATTAAGATACATAGGTAATCTACAGTATATGCCCATACACTACCGTTCAAAAGTTTGAAATCACCCGTCATATTTTATGAACGAGGGTTCATAGTTATGACACGAGGATTAGTCTATTCACTAAACTCTTATACAATGTAATAGATCTAATATAAACCTGACACCAAAAGGTATTTTTAGAGGTTTTGTTTGGTATTTAAAGCATTTTGGGAAAAAGTTATTTAAAAATATTTTCAAAAGTTCATTAAATGATATTAAATAATAAATAATTTACTGGTATTATCCATGTATGGTGATTTGATCACCGCTTTCCAAAAAAAGAAGCATTCTGGATATTCATTTCCTATTAACATCATTGCTGATGCTATAAAACTTTCATAGTCCGATTAAAAACATACTTGTGCTTGTTCTATGTAAAGCACTTTGAGATTTTGAACTCAAAATTAAAAGCGCTATATAAATAAATATGATTATTATTTGAAACCTAAGTGCATAACACTAGAATTATATTACAATCATTTTATAGATGCATCTTAAACAAAATGGAGTGTATATTACTGAAAACATTGATTTCAAACTTTTGAGAAATTATGCCAAACTTTGGAACGGTAGTATATGAATTATATATGAATTAATATGTGAGCTGGATTACTGTATCACCTTAAGATCATTGTGCTTCTGCTGAAGTATGTTCACATCTTCTGACTCAGCTCCTGTTTTCTGACTGGTCAGCAGACCCGCTGCACCAGCCAACCACATGCTGAGGTCTTCAAGTTTCTGTGAGCACTCTGCCTTCTGCTGCTGCACTACCTAAAAAAAGAGAAATATGTCCTTGGTACAATCCTCAAAACTGTGTTTGGCAAGCACCACCTCTGTTCTATCATTTCTAACAATGTCAGGGTTCATCACATGGTTTGAAACGATTTCAACACCACTTATCACAAAACTGACAGACTAAGCACATTTAATTTATTACCCAAAAATATGCACTGTTTGAGCAAGATGTATCCAGACTTATGACACAAGCAGACAACACAAATCTTTCACAAGGTCAGTCAAGCAGGAAAAATTGATTTCGGATTATCACAATGAAATCTCAGTCAGTTATTTTCCTTTTGTTTTAAAAAGGAAAGAAAAGAAAAAAAGAAAGAAAAAAAAGCCTGCCATCATAAAATTACTGATTTTAAATCTCTAGCCTTTCCGAGGTGGCATAAGCACTTGTCCTCTGTGGCAATCTGTAACAGCAAGGCAGACAGGTTAATACACATGTTATATCCACACACATGCACAAAGCAAAATAGTGTCTAGCAGCAAAGTAGGCGGTAGAATAAGCTGTAGAAGCACTATGAAGCTCAGCAACATTAGCACTGTAAAACTGATGCATTAAAATAAACTAGCTTCTATGTTTCTGTTGCTTATCAACATGTGGCAAGAATCATTAACAAAACAGAGTTTGGGTGTATCTAAATTGCATGCATATCAGTACTGTCATAAATTACTTAAATTTGAAGCTTTATCAGATCTGCTTTATAGATTATAAATCATCATCATGTTTGTGAAGCAGTTATTGCATATGCGTTATTAACGACCAAAGTAAAATGGCATGTTCCTGTTATTGCTGCTATGAAGGTATAAGCATTCAACCAGGTATTTGCAAACCTCTCTCTCCCTAGCAGTCTGTCTCTCTTTCTCTCTCTCCCTTTCCTCCTGTTCCCTCTCTCGTTCCTTCTGCTCTCGCTCCTCTTCTCTGGCTCGTTGGACAGAGAGGGCCTCAGCCCTGGCGTGAGTGCGCCCTGAGGTCTGGTGAAAGGCCCTCTGCAGCTGCTGCAGCTGCCCAAGCAGATGTCTGCTTTGCTCAGGTGCCAGATCCTGTGCGCGCTCTGAGATGAACACCTGGATGTCAAATGCCACAGCGTTCACATCACTGGAGCGGGCTGTGAGACACTCCTGTAAGTCCTAAAATGGAAAAACGTGCATGACATAATAGTGAAAGATCATTATTAAAAAAATATTTTATTTAGAAATCTTGAATATGAAGTAGTGTGAGTGAATTTTACCTTGCATTCATGCAGTTTTTGAGTAAGTCGCACTATTGTTCCGCTATCATTCTCTTTCATCTTTCCATCCTCAGATGGAGCAGTTTCTTGCTCCATCTGAGCTTCAGTGTTTTTAAGCCAACAGAGAAGACTGTCCACTCGCCCAGCCAGAGACTCCAATTCACTACGCACTGCCTCCTAGGAAGAAGTGGTTATTTTCCCGTTTTTACTCAAATGATAATTAATGACACTTGCTGTACTTTAACACGCTCTAGGCTGATAGTTCTGCCTTACCTTCTGAGCGTCACGATATGATTGCATCCCCTGCAGAGCACTCTCAGCAAGTTCTCTTGCAGCATCAAATGTACGGGACAAACTCCGCCTGTCCTTCTCCAGGGCTGTGAGTAACTGAGGTGGGACATCCTCATGGTGTGACTCCAGGAGCTGCCTGGCTGCTTCAATCTCCCTGTTTACTTGTGGCTCCAAATCACTGAGCTCCAGAGCAAGAGCCTGGTTTTAGAGTAAAAGATATATTAATTCACCATTATGTAATATTACTGTAGCATACACTCTGAGAAAAAGGTTTCACCTAGAATCCTAAAAGGTTCTTCAGTGTGTACCTCTGGGGGAACCCTTAAAGGTTCTATGTAGAACCCTACAGCAGTTCCCCTTCCATTAAATGTTCCAAGTAGAACCCCTTTAGAAAGCTAGAACCTTGCTCACCTCTGTCTGTCTAATGATGTCACCAAGTGCGGCAAGACTCCTTCCCATGGATTGTTGCTGCTGTTGCTTAAGACGGACCTCAGTGTGTCTGACCATGGAGAGCAGTGCTACAATTTGTTGATCATGTTCTAGGTATTCTTGACGGACCAAAGAGGACTAAGCAGATGAAATATGAATAAATTAGCAACACAATTCCCAGCCCAAGTTTACCACAAAGGTTAAGTATTAGTATAACCAAGTTAAAAATGAAACAGAAGATTGCAAAATAAATTGAAAAAACTGCTAACCTTGCTTATCTGTAGCGTGGTCCTCTGTTTTTTAATTGGTTCTTCAGCTACACCCTCTCGATATTCTTCACCGTCCTCCTCTTCCCAGCACTCTGTGGTATCAGATTCAGGCATCTCTTCTGAATTAGACAGTCCTGACTCTGTAGACTCTTCAAAGGACGATTCATCTTTGACCTCATTGTCAATATAAGAGTATTCCTTCGCCACGGCTTGCAGCGGCTCCTTGCTAATTGTGTCCATCTCCGTTTTGGAGGTTTGTACGAGTGTATTAACTTCACTCGGTGGTACAGCAGCAGAATCCTTAGCTAGTGTGACGGCAGGCGCAGATCTCTGGCACTCTGTACCATCAGAGTCCCCAGTCAGAGTGGTATATGGCTGCTTAGGGACAGTTCCCAGCTTTTCATTTTTCATACCGAGTGGCTCATGTTCAGTTTCTTTTGTTCCTCTATCTCCAACCCGCCCATCTAAACTAATAGTGGTCATTGGTCTTTGCTTATTGGTGTCCATAGCAACATCAGAGCTCTCGATACAGCTCAAGTCCTGCTTTTTGTAAAAGTCTGACACATCATGAGTCGGTTCTGTTGGACTGAAATGAATTTGTGTAGGGTCGGTCTCAGTTAAAACATCATCTGCCACCAAATTCTCTATCTGCTTTGTCTGACATGTTACATCAATCTTATTTTCCTTTGTGGGAAGTGTAGAACCTTTCTCCTCTACTTTGGCGTTCTCCTGAGTGGTCACATGCCGTTCCTTAGCTGACCCTTGACGCAATGCTTCTAACTCTTCAGCAGCCTGTTTCTCACTGACACCCCGCTCGAAGACCTTTCTAAGAATGCTTTCCTTGGCTTTCATCAGAAGTGCTTCCTTCTCCAGCTGTGCCTGGTTAGGTTTTTGAAGTGTTTCCACTTTTTCTTTTATTATGTTGAATGTCTCACTTTGAGATGGGATATCATCAGCCAGGGGCCTGTGCTCTGGCTCATTACCCTTTCTCTCCTCTGCTTCCTTTTCAGCATTTACCATCGGCTCCAACATTTGCCTGGCCTTTTTGTTCTTCCTTTTCTTCTTCCTCTTCTTATCTGATTGCTCTGGAGCATGATCCTCAGAATAACCTAATTCCTTATTATCTTTTTTTGACATATCATTTATAACGTTGTGTTGCTTTTGACTCTCTAATTCATGTTTTATGTTGCTAAGGTCATCCTGCAAACTTGCAGGCTCATGTATTGATGTTGCAGCTCCAAGACCCATATCTATATTTTCAATAACTTCTACACTCTTCACAGCATCTCCCCTGTCGTGCAAACCCTCTGGGAGAGACTGAATAGTATCAATTGTTTCAGGTGCTCCTGACAACTCTACTTTATCCAGTCTCTCTATTTTCACATCCTCTTTAACAGATTTTTGATCAATGGCAGCAAAGTTTTTTCCAAACTTATTCTCAATGTGCTTTACAGGTAAAGTCTTCCTCATATCTGTACTTGACCTAACCGCCAAATCTTTTTTGATCACAGATTTTTGATCGGTGACTACAACGTCCTTTCCAAACTTGTTGTCAGTGCCCTCTACAGGTGAAGTCACGCTCATATATGGAGACTTTAGAACCTCCAAAACCCCTTTGATCTCTCTCTCTACTGTCACATCTTCAACACATTTTTGATCAATGCCAAAATCTTTTCCAGACATGTACTCAATGTCTTCTACAGGTGAAGCCTCTCTAATATCTGGAGCTTTTAAAACATCCAAATCTCCTTTGACCAATCTCTTTATGTTCACATCTTCAGATTTCTGATCAGTGACTAAACCTTCCTTTCTAATCTTGGTCTCAGTGCCCTCTATAGATGAAGTCACGCTCAAACATGGAGGTTTTAGAATCTCCAAATCCACTTTGACCACTTGCTGTTCTTTCACATCATCTTCAACAAATTTTTGATCAATGGCAACAACTTCTTTTCGAGACAGCTTGTCCTCAGTGTCCTCTACAGTAGAAGCCTCTGTCTTGTCTGGAGTTTTCATAAGCTCTAAATCTACTTTGACCTTTCTTCTCATGTTCACATCTTCAGATTTCTGATCAGTGACCACATCTTCTTTTCCAAACTTGGTCTCTATACTTTCTATAGGCAAAGTTAATCGTATACATGGAGGTTTTAGAACGTCCAAATCCACTTTGACCTCTTCTTCAACTTTTCCATCTTCTTCAACACATTTTTGATCAATGGCAACAACTTCTTTTCCAGACTTGTCCTCAGTGTCCTCTACAGGTGAAGCCTTTGTCCTAATTGGTGCTTCTTTAACCTCCAAATCGACTTTGACCAATCTCTTTATGTTCACATCTTCAGATTTCTGATCAGTGACTACAACTTCCTTTCTAATCTTGGTCTCAGTGCCCTCTATAGATGAAGTCACGCTTGTACATGGACGTTTTAGAACCTCCAAATCCACTTTGACCTCTTTCTGTTCTTTCACATCTTCTTCAACAAATTTTTTATCAATGCCAACAACTTTTTCAGACTTGTCCTCAGTGTACTTTAGAGTAGAAGCCTCCGTCTTGTCTGGAGTTTTTATAAGCTCTAAATCTACTTTGACCAATCTCTTTATGTTCACATCTTCAGATTTCTGATCAGTGACTTCAACTTCCTTTCTAATCTTGGTCTCAGTGCCCTTCATAGGTGAAGTTACACTCAGACATGGAGATTTTAGAACCTCCAAATCCACTTTGATATCTCCCTCTACTTTTACATCTTCAACAGATTTTTGATCACTGCGAACATCAGCTTTTACAGTCTTGTTCTCAGCGGCCTTTACGAGTGAAGCTGCATTCACACCAGGAGCATTTTTGACAGATTTTTGATCAACGCATACTTCTATTATGTGGCTGCTCTTCTTAATACACTCTACAGGTGTAACCACTGTAAGTTCTCCAACCTCCAGATCTACTTTGACCTCTTTTTCATCAATATCTAGAACTTCTTTTCCACTCTCTTTTACAATGGTGTCTTCATATGATGATGTATTTACCACTGGAGTTTTTCTAATATCGAACTTCATTACGACCTGTTTCTCTACTTTCACATCGGGTTTACCAGATTTTGCATCCAAGGAAACGTCTTTTTCGTACTTGTTCTCAGTACCCACTAAAGGTGATGCCACACTGGTATCTCGTGGTCTTGCCTCCAACCTTTTGTCGCTTTCTGTACTCATTTTGGCTTGCTTTTTATGTTTTCCTTTTCCTCTCTTTTTTCCAGACATCTTCTGTCCCTCAGTAAGCATGGATATAGCTGTGTCCTTTTTAATGTCACTGCTCTCTTCACTTTCACAGATTGTCTTTGTATCAGGTACTGACTGCAGTTCTACTGCCTTGATAATCCCATTTGTTTCCTTCGTAGATGGGGCTTGTCCAGCGTGTAACTTGTGAGTGGTTTCTGGGACAACCCTGCAGCTGCTCTCCTCATAGTTTTCCAGATTTATGTTCATTTTGGTGGCTGCTGCCTGCATTTGGATATCTGGCTTTGTGGTATGGACAAGCGTGGGTATAGTGTCATAATTTTTCACAACTTCAGATTCAATCCCAGATATTTGTGGACTCTGAACAAGTCTGTGACTTGACTGTTGATGGGGTTCCAAGTCTTTATGTTGTTTAAGACCAAACTCTTCAATAGCCTCATGCAGCCTTCTTTCTGCTTTTAGGGCAAACTGACTTAGCACATCTAAGTCTTTCCCCATTTCACTTGATGAAACACCCATGTGCATTTGTTCCTTCATTTCAGATGGTGGATAATACTGAAGAACCTGTAACTCCTCCATATCAGTCTCCAAATTATCTTTATGATGCTCTGTAGTCATACATTGTAGCTTTTCTGGGTCTGCAAGATGTACTGTACTTACTTCTGTGCCTTTACGACCCCTCTCTATTGGGCCATCTTGATTTAACCCAGTCTGGGATACAAGAGGATTACATGTATTTGTTGAGCACATCAATGTTTCAGAGTTTTCTTTTTCATAATTTGGTTCATCCACAGGGCCAAACTTTTCACAAAGTTCTGCAGCCATTTCCCTAGAGATTAGCCCCTCTTGAATTGCCTCCTTAAGACCGGACACCCTCTGACCACTGACAGGGCTAACCAGGCCACCTTTCAAGAACTGATTTGTAGCAATAACTATGGCAAAATCCTTTTCAACAAGGCCTTTATCAACAGCCTCTGGCAGAAGTAGTTTTTCCCCAGTTAAAATATTGATGATACCTCCAGAATCTGCCTGAGTCTGCAATACTCGGAGTGCTGGAATGGGATCAACTTGGCTAGTCTTTACTGCTTCTGGCACAGTCATCATGTCACCATTTTGTTTGTTTGGAATACCTCTGAATGGTGTCACTTCAAGGAATCGCCAACCCGTTTCGATGTCAATCTTTCCCCGTTTTATAAGATCTGAGTAGGGTACAACACAAGCATTGCGAGGGTCCAAAACACCACTTTTCACACTTTGTAAGGCCATAGCTTTATTTGCAGTGTCTTCATCAATCATGCCATAGGAAACAGCTTCAGTCAATGTAAGGCTGCTCTTTGAAGCACCATCATAAATGAAGCCTACAGCTGCCTGGAGAAAGGCAGCATTTGGATCTGAAGTAAACTGGCCTTGTCTGGACTTCTCAAACTGTTTGAGTTTTGGCACAAATGAATTGTCAATGAGGCCTTGATTTACTGCATCAGTAACACTCAGGCGAACGCCAGATCCATGGTGCACAATTCCACCTTCAGCCACTTGTTGCAGTAGGATCTGCTGGGCTTCTTCCCGACAAATAAGGTCTTTTTGAAGAGCTTGTTGAAGAGGTACAGGCTGATGTGTTTTGGGGTCCATTACTCCATCCATCTGTAGTTGTAGTTTTAACTTTGTTTGTAATACATGTGGATCAGAACTCTTTCCATGGCATGACTTCTCTAATGAAAGCAGCTCATCTTTTTGATCTTCCTCTATCAGCCCAAGTTTGGCTGCAAGGGTAACGGAAACTTTCTTGCCTCTATGAAGGTCAACAATGCCCCCAGAGACCACCTGGGCCTCAAGAAGATGAGATACTGTATCTGGATCTAAAAGTCCTACCTTAGCAGCATCCTTGAGAGAGCATATTCTACCATGTTCCACATCAATCACACCAGCCATAGTCTTTTCCGATTGGAGAACCTTGGTCATTAAGTCTTTATCCAGAAGGCCTTCCTGCATTACATCATCAATGCTTAGTGGTTCACATGCACGCGCATCAAGGAAACCACCAAAAAGCCCTGCTTTTGACATTACTTTGACAGCAGTATGACCTGGGAGCAGACCCTGAGATACAGCCTTATCCAGGAGCAACTTCTGTGTCCCGTCAGTCAAAAGGCCACTTTGCAGTAACTCCTTTGCCATGTGTTCAAGCTCTCCATCTTCAGAATTTTTTACAGATATGGTCCTTTTGATTTTTGATGAGTCTGTATTCTCCATATGTCCCTTAGTATTTGTTTTAGCTGACATTTGTTTATTTATATCCAAGACTTCAATTTTCCTGACTTGTAGGCCTTCTCTGGCAGTTCTATCAAGCTGATCATTCTGACTTTCTTCTGCAGTATCTTTACTTGTGGTTTTAACAGCGTTCTCTCTTATGTATAACCCTTTCATTTCAGATGGTGCACTTTCTACTTTATTTTCATCAAGCATACTCTTATCTGATTCGGGCATCTCAACGTTAAGCCAAGACTTTGGTTCAGCCAGCCCCAGGAATTGTTCTCCCCTACTTGTTACTTCTATGTCTGGACTCAATGACTGAAATGTGGAATCAGTTGACCAAATTTTCTCTTGTTTTAGAAATAGGGGTGGTGTCTGAGTTTTAGGTATTGCTAGTTTTGAGC
Source organism: Olivaichthys viedmensis (assembly GCA_028565825.1). NCBI lineage: Eukaryota > Metazoa > Chordata > Actinopteri > Siluriformes > Diplomystidae > Olivaichthys > Olivaichthys viedmensis. Next base: position 6,846,574 of record JAOUQW010000027.1, read on the forward strand.
CTCTATCTAAGAGTTTTACTAAGGTTCTATCAGTGCTTGTTTCTTCCAAAGCAACTCCTTGTACAACATTCTTAACTTCAGTCTTACAAACATTTTGAGTTTTATCTGTTTCATATTCTTCTAAAAGAATGTGTTTTTCTTGTTTGTCATCTCTATAGATTTTGGAAGTTGAGCTTTCCTTACAATCTTTAGAAACTTGAATATCTTCTTGTTCTGTTTCAATGCATGACATCCTACACTCAGGTATTCCTGTTACCCCCGTGTCAAAGGGCTCTCTCAACTTTGGTTCAGGTCTGTTCTGGTCTTTTGTTGATCCAGTTACATTAATAAGCGCCATCAGTTCAGGTTCCAACAGAACCAGACGTTCTCCTGTGTGAGCATTTATGTAACTGTGTGTCATAAGGTAAGAGAGGAGGCATTGCTGAGCCTGCTCCTGGGGTCTGGATGCCTCCAAAAAGGAGGTATCACACTGACGGCGTGGACGTGAGGCAGACGCTGAAGAGGACAGTGGTGATGAAATGGAAGAGCCCCAGCGGTGCAGGGACCCTGTTTGAGTCATGCCAGGCAGAATGTCTGGCACCTGTGCGTGTTCAAGAATCTCCACTGCTTCTAATCCCAAAACCTTCTCAGCATGGCCTAGAGGAATCAACTGACCACTTTCTGGAGAGTAAATTGCACCAACAGAATGACGTTTGTTTAGTACTTTCCGAGCTAGGTCCCCTGAAATAACACCTTGCTGTAGAGCCTCAGTGATAGGAAGCAGCTCCCCTGACTCTGGCCATAACATACCCATAAAGGCCCAGAGTGATTCCAGCACCCTTAGGGCCATGGGAGGAGAGAGAAGGTCTCTTTGGATAGCTTCATCTAATTCCAGGCGCTCGCCAATGACTGGGTCTATTATTCCTCCTGCTTGTAACTGGTGAGTCAATAAGGCACAGGCCAGATCCTGATCCATTAGGCCATGTCGCACGGCTTCATCTATCGTCAGCCGGTGACCAGTGCGGGGATCAGTGATGCCACCTGCAAACATTTGAGCCTCCAAAAGTCGAATAGTGACTTGCCGGTCGATCAGTCCCTCTCGGGCCGCCCGGAAAATGCCCACCTTTATACCAGATCGTAAACAGACTGTTCCCCTTGACTGCTGATTGACTGGCAGTAGGCGCAGGCCAGTTTCCTGGTTCAAAATACATCGCTGATAGAACTCTGTCAGACTAAGCTTTTCTGCTGTATTAGGATCAATGAGCTCCTGCCGATCGAGACGGGAGCGTAACTTATTGTAAACAGCAACTGAGAGAAGGTCTTTATCCCTAGCATTTTCAAGACTAAGAATTTCATTATTGGAGGCATCCCAAAAACCTCCTGTGCTCACCTGCAGCTCCAAGATACGAAGCCCAACTTGTTCTTTTATGTGACCCACCTCCATAGCAGCAGCAACTGGTATCAAGTGATTCTTTGTAAATTGTGACTGCTGGATAAGATGGAGGGCAGTTTCTATTTCTGATAGTGACTGGTAGGTGTGGCTATCAATCAGACCGGAGGCGAGACACTTATCTAATGAGAATCCCTGAGGGGAATAAGGATGTAATAGACCGCCCCTGACAAGCTGTGCCTCCAGCAGCACATAGCATGTGTCCTGGTCTATAAGGCCTCGCTGTGCTGACTGGAAAACTGGAAAGGTTTCCACAGTACCAAGATCAATTACTCCAGCGATGGTCTCATGGCCCTGGGAAAGGAGATACACTGTTTAAGTAACCATCCTTATAAATATATGTTTTATCAGCTTTACTCTATTATTTAAACTAAAACGAAACCAGTAAAGATCTTTAGAAAAGACCCACAACCAAGCATGCAAAACTAACATCAGTTGGTATTGTAATCAATTAATATATGATCCTCTGAATGCCAATCTTGCCTGCATAGATTGTCATAGAAGTTAAATTAAAGAGTCAAATAGATCATTGAAAATTAATGCTTTAAGGCAAGAAAATTTGTTTTACAGCAACAAAGCAAGAAGCATCCTAACACACAAAAACAAGACAAGTATTGTAGCATTTTACAAGAGTTCTCTTTAAGGAAAGCAAAAAGAGAGAAAAGGGCAGGTCAGAAATGAAGCCAACGGTAAGAGAGAAAGCAAGCACTACTTACCGTATGGGGTGGGTCCATAAACGCACACATACAGATAGGCCGACGGCTCGGCAGTTTGAGGTGCAACAAGGTGAGAAGCTGGATGTTAGCATTCTGCATGCCACTCCGTCTGCCTGAGACACTGCCAGGGCTGACTATCTACTATCTAACATTCTTATCAGTTTGTCATCTTAGACTATTATGCTATCAACTTATTTCCAAAATAATCTGGCTCAAAATGGGGCCTGTATAGAATTTCTATGGCTTCTTAATATTTCTATTCTTAATCACTAGCTCAGTATGTGGTTTGGGACCAATAAGTAAACAGTAAACTGTTAATTTGTGTACTATGTGAAATTTCTGAGACTAAAAAGAATACAAATAAGACTAATGCACTACACACTGGTTAAAGTTCGTCATCAAACCTTGTCTATTTTGACTGAGATTTTTCCTGGCAGCTGTTAGTGATTTTAAAGCAAAATGCTGATTAAGTCACACAATATTACTGTTTTTAAGGACATAGACACAGACAATATCACACACATACAAACATACACACACACAAATGCCCTGTGACCTGGACACATCATGCTCAAACAGGTGGAGGTATGCATAGCTGGCCTCTACATTAAATCCTAAATATCTTCTGTTCTTTACCAAACCATTGTAACAGTGGTGTTCAAAACCTCATTGCTATTCGCACTCTTGTATACACACACACACACACACACACACGACAGTGAATTATGTTGGATAATGTATGACTACAAATTATTTAAATTATAATTGTGTCTATGAATGAATATGCATTTTAAAAATGTGTATGTTGACCTATGAATTACCCGGTGAAATAGGAAAATGTCTACATCTATAGTGCAAAAAAAATCATAAAGTGCGTGTAATGGAAACTACATGCATACTAGCACTATGAGCATGACCTTTAAGGATGTTTGTTTGAAATTATGTATTGCATCAGTGTTTAATTATGTATATTTTACACTGAATCAGTGTAGAATGATGCATTTGCCCTGACAAAGAGCTCTGGATTGCTACTTTAATACACAGGGCCTGTAAGTAGCAATAAGCAGTTGTGTTTGATGATGACGGAAAATGATGATGGTGGTGACATGATTACAGGCATGTTGTGAATTGTAAGTTAGGATTTCACACCATGCTATTAAAAAAACGTTATGTCGAAGCAAACCTGTGAGAAGTATGGAGGTGGTGATGGATGTCAAAAACACAAGTGACAGGCAACACACAACATGCAGCACTCACACAGGCACACGCAATGCTCTGTGTAAAACCTTAACATGAGACAACCATTTAAGCAACACATCAAAAGCACAGTTTTAAAGCAAGCTTTTTGCTTTTTTAAGCGCACTTTGGCAGAGTGTGACGTTCTGCCTTAAACCTCCAACTCTACCTTGCGTTTCTCCTCTTTGGCTAGCTGTTCTTCCAGCTGATGCAGCTGAGCAGCAGAGCTGTCACACAGCTGGCTGTAGGTAGCGGTCAGTTCATCCAGGTGTGATGTAACTTGGGCACGCTCTTCAGAGGACAATCTAAGAATGGTGGGCTTACGTCAGTATCAAATATGTGTCGGTTTGTGCGAATGTGTTTGGTGGGCTATATCTTAATAGGTAAAGAAACAAAGAAAACATCTGTTGTATCCGTGTATGTGCCAATGTGCTACACTCACTTGCTGGCCTGTTTTGAAAGGAGGAAGACCTGTGTGCTCTTGATGGCTTCAGCAACTTCTTCTCTTTTGGCAGATAACTGCTCACTGATTGTCTGAAGAAAGAGACAAGTAAAGCAAGTTGTGTCACCAAATCTTTACCCATATCACACTGACACTCCAATACTCCTGTGATTGATGAAAATCATCTCCATTTTGTTTGAAATGACTCAATTCCATGCGTAATGTGACAGATCTCATACCTGCTGTGCAGCAAGTGATGTCTCGGCTGGTCCTGCAGCTCTCTCCTGAAGGCCCTTAACCCAGCCTTGCAGCTCTGAGACCTGGCCCACATGGGCCTGCCTCTCCTCCTCAACTTGTTTCTGCGAAAGAAGTGCAAGCATTTCACTATAAAAATTGTAAAAAAAATGTATACATTAGAATTTAAAAGATTGTCCAACTTTAATTCAAACCTCTTCTTCCTCGAGTCTCCGCAGTGCATCACTGATGTACTTGACATGTTGTGTTGTCAGCGTCACCAGAGCTGTGTAGCGTGTGCGCAGGTCCATGAACTGCAAGAGCAGAAAAATGTAGCATTACAGAGCATTACAGCAGACAGTAAAGGTGTAACGGTTCACCCCATTCACAGTTCGATTCAGTCCTCAGTTTTTGTGGCAACGGTTTGGTTTCTATCTAGCTTGGATAAAATTTAATGTAAAAATTACTGTAATATTATATAATATATAATAGTAATATTACTGTATTTAAAAATGATGATGATTATGATTGATTGATTATAACGATGATTGGTGATGATTGATTAAATGTGGCCTGCTTGGAATTTCATGC
>JAOUQW010000027.1:6921216-6933109 GCA_028565825.1 Olivaichthys viedmensis
AGTCTCTCGTTCTTTATTCAGCACATTCTGTATCTGTGATGAAGTTGCTGTTCTCTCTCTCAGTGAACAAAGCTTTTATGTATTGCTCTTCTGATGGTGTGCTCACTTTTGGTCTGAGCCTGATCGTGCTTTGGATACAACTGATCCAGAAAAAATCCCAGATTTTTAATGTGGTCTCAGACTTTAGGACCCCACTGCATGTCCTGTTACACTTAAGAAACAGATGGTGTTGCTCACCTGTAATAGGCCCATCGTCCTCATCAAAGTCAATCCTGACGCCTCGTCCCTTTCCTCTGCTAACCCCACAGCCCCCACCTCGGCACAGAGATATTGGCACCACGCCATACACGTACGCCAACATGATCGGTACGCCAATACCTAAGAGCATGACAAATTATTTATCTCTAAACATGCACTCACTGATAACCGTAGAAAAGACTCCGGGAGTTCTTAAGAAGCGAATAAGAAATAAACATGTCATGCTTAAAAAACAGGTTTTTTTTTTTTTTTTTTACTTTTCTTCCAGGGTAACTTACCTACGCTGACAGCTGCAATAACTGGAGCTGTGATGATTGATAAGGCCACACCACCTGTAATGGCCAAGTTTCTCCTGTGCTGAGAGTTCTTCTTTCCCTCGTAATGGGCATATATCTGTACCAGAGGAAAGTAAAAATAGCATTTAAAAAATGTAGGCATACCATCCATTGTCTTTTACTATGGTGCCTTCATTGAGGTTCTATATCTTTAACAATGTGTTGCTAAAAGGATACACAATGTGCTTTTAAACGGCATTCACATTGACACAGGAAAACACTTCAACATGGTGATACAACTCCATTCCCATAGAAGCTGATTTAATAGGAAATGAACTCCAATTCAACAACGTTCTCTTTCAGGAAGTTGAGTTATCATTGAAAATTAGCATCTTACTGGAAATGCCTGGTGAATTCCTGTTTATTCAGTTTTGCATTTATGTAGCTGTGGGTGTTAGATTTTTTTAACTGAGGCACACTTGGAATATTCAGAGGAAGTGACACTTCTTGGTTTTGATATGTCATTGGTTTCAAAGTCCTCTTGGAGAAAAAGTCCAGGGATTTTTTTTTGTTTTTTGTTTCAGCTTATCATCAGAGAAAATGAAACCATACTTTTTACAGCAGTTACTGTAATTGTCAAAGTTTGTTTCAGTAAGGCCAGAAAAGCCTTTAAAGGGGAAAAAAACTAAACAAATCTCATTTTTTAAGCACAGAAACTGAAACGGCACCCTGCTTTGTAGTCTAGCAGTATCAGTAGCAGTCTGCCTCATATCCTAACAGTTAGCATTACACAGAAACAGCAATTTAAGCATAATGTGAAAGGCTTTAAAAAGGCAATCAAGCAGCATAAACCACATTGTGAACAAACAAGGAAGTGCTCAGCCTTGGCACTGACAAGAAGTGATTAATATTCAAATGCAGTTCCTCATAAATGCCCTGGTATTAGTGCCTAAATTCCCAGAACTCCACAACGAAGGGAGTTAGTCATAGCATCAGAATAATAGCACAACTGATCCAGTGTCTCACCTTCCTTCCTACATAAACTGGGATGCCAATGACCATGGCAGGCACTGCGATGCCAGCGATCAGCGTGATGCCCACCGGCGCACCGATCAGAGTTCCAAGCTGCCACAGAATCTTCTTCTTTCGACTCCATGGCTTTTTCCCCCAGAAGGTACAACCTGATGGACTAAAAGAGATTTTAAAAAAAAAGAGCATGGATTGAGACAGAATAAAGACAGAGCGGATAAATACAATGAAGTTTATGGAGGTTATGGGGGTTTATGGACAACTACTGAACAGACTGCTTTGCTAGTAGACGAGCAGATACCTGAGGTAGTGCAGGTCAGAGATCTCCTTCATACACAGCCAGCAGAACTCGCAGCCACACACAGCGCAGGTCATGTGATTACAGCTACCGTCGTTCATCTTGATGATGTAGGCGCCACATCGGGGACAGGGCTTGATGTCATCAGCTGAGTGGGGATTAATGGGGTTAAGCTTTAGTATAAACAGAGACATACGGAGGCTCCTGTATCAAAGCATGCTGAGGAAGCTCTTTCCGAATGTCAGGTGATGTAAGAGTTTTAGAGCAATGAACGGGGATAACAGTTCTAACACACATTTTTTCGCTACACATAACTGACGTGTACTTGGGGACTGATACGTCTCGGCCTCGCTAAAATTTGGGTCAGTGGCAAAAATAAATTTGATGAGGTAAAAGAAAACAAGGGATGCACTAGTTAAAAGGGACTACATTATTTAACACTCTTACACACTAAATTATAGTGCGCTCATGGAATTTCAGCAATTACGAGGTTCCAATTTTTTGTCAAACTCTTAATGACCAGTTCGGACTTTTCAGCAAACCGATACGGCAGTTGTGACGTCTCATTATAAACAAACATGACCTCAAAACTTGTTGCTGCCTTCCACAGGTAAAGGTAGTTAGGAGTGTAATATCAGGATTGAATTTGATTATCAAACATTCCCTGGTATTTTTTTTCTAGTAATGACATCATCAATAGTTTAGTACAGTGTAGCTTTTTAGCTTGTTAGAATATGATTTGGAAAATTGCTTGCAATCATAGCCGTCAACGTATCAGTAATTGGAGGTGTGCGTTGCCATAGAAACAAAAAAATAAATAATTTAATCTGAGGAGATGAACAGCTCGGAGTTGTCATCTCGTAATTACTGTAAGTCCGAAGTGATATGATTTATGTCAAGGAATAAGATGGATAAGTTGAGGTGGACTCACTGGGCCCTTGCTCGGCCGTATAGCTGGGCGAGTGGTTGCTGTGTGTTCTCAGTGAGAGCGCCCTTTGCTGCCGGGCAGAGTCACACGTCTGGTTAGGATGCCAGGCCTGCTTGCAGTGGTAGCAGAACTCGGCGCCGCACCCTTCCCTGCGACATACCAGCCTGGGGCAGCTGGCACAGCCTGATGCAATGACTGCAAACCTAGCAGGACATGGAGTCGAGAACAGGTCAGTGGAGCTTTCTGATAGGCTACAATGCACAGTGTCATTACCTACAGCATGGTTAGGGTTATATGCTACATGCACAGGTGAAAGGTAAAACAGCATGGATGGCATGGAAACCCACCTATACACCTTATTCAAGATGCATTAAGCCGTCTCACGGTACACAATATGTCGACTTTCGATTGACTGTAATTGTTAAGCTTGTTAAGCCACACAACCAGACTGGTGCATCTAAGAGCATTTTCTAATCAACAAACCTGAAAAACAACCCTCCTGATCTGCATGTTGTGGCCCGTTGCAACAAACACAAGATTAGATCGTTAAGGAAGTCTTTTTCAGTAGAAATGTTCCACAGAAAGGCTACATATAAACAAATGAGCCTAATCAAGTACAATACAAAAAACATTCTCAGAAAATTCAAGTCTGCCAGTTCTACTTTTGAGGGGGTGATTTTACTCAACAAAAACTCGGAACGTTCTTACTGGCTCAATCAGCAAAGTAGATGAAGTAAAGACCTCAATTTATAGTTTTGGAGAAACACACAATACAGAGCACACACATGGTCCATGTGAGGAGGTAATGACCGCTTTAATTAAATCCCATCCTCTTGTTACCCCTAGCAACGCTGGCTCCGTGCTGTATCCCGGTCGCCATGGCAACTGAGCAAAATGGAAAAAGAAGCGAAACGTTTCCTCAGATTGGTGGGCCAAGAATCTGGCAAGATAAAAATCGTACACCGATTACAGTTTGACCTCGGGTAACCCCGCAAGCCGCATGGAAACTAACCATTACCACTGCGACTGAAATGCATCTCTCTTTCCTTCGATAAAACGTCCCTTTCTAAAAAAAAAAAAAATCCCGTCTGTGGGCTTGAAAAGGAGTGGTGCTGACTCAAAAGGGAGACACAGACATATCCCTGATATGTAGGTCAACAACCCACTACAATGATTAACAAATCTTTTAAAGGCCCACAAAGTCGTGCACAGTAAACACACACTCTCCAAATGACACATCTGCTGAATTAAGCTTCCCCCGCGGAGCTTGGCATTCTATGTTCTCTCTTTGACCTTTTAACTAGCTCCTACACATAATAAAGAGGCAAAAAATGGTAGAGATACGCATAGTGTTAAAACATTTACAACCTAAATTAATTATTTTCTACATACACAATATAGGAATTCAATCCAAAAATGCTAACACTGCTAACAGTGAATTAAAAAGCTAGTAGGAACCAACGAGATCAAATGCTTATGGTTACTATTATCATTACATGTTCGCCTTTTTGGATGTATTCCTTTAACCTCTTAAACTCCCAGGACCCATCAGCAGATCCATATTCCACACTTTTAGAATTACATACCTTTCCTATTAGTTTCACGGTAGCTACTGACTAATCCACAGCAGTCACTAAACAATATACTTTAAAAGTGAATAACTGAATAATAAGCCAAGAGTTTAAGGGATTAACCCTTAAGTTATGTTCAGTTCAAAATAAGCCATTTTAAATCATTTTGACTAAAAACATACTGTTTTCAATCTACTAATATTAAATCTACTTCAAGAGATGTAAGTAACATTACAGCGCTTACATTCAGGTCATTTCGACTTCAGTAACAGGGTGGGATAGCCTTGTCAAAGAATGACTAATCTTTGTAAACTATGTTTTCTTAAATGTTGTTTATATGACTAATATGTGTAATGAAGACATCGAGACCTTGGAATTATAAGGTTCTGTCTGACTTTTATGGCAAAAATTTGTTAATGTTATAAACATGTTATTTACATGCCACTGAATATATGTGATAAGTTTTACACAAAATATTGCATAAAAGTATTTAAAAAATATAAAGTAATCTTATTGAGGGTCAAAATGTTGTGGCTTAATATCTTAAAATCACAGAATTGTCCCATAGAACCTTATTCCAAGGTCTCGACATATTGGTGTTTATACAACTTTTGAACAGAACATGAGGTTTACGGGTGTTAGAAAGTGCTCAATATGACTCTCACTCTTACCCGCAGTCAGGAGCCGGACACCAGCGGCAGTCGGGGTCTGAGGCGAGGCAGCGCCTCAGCAGAAACTCCTCATACTTCTCCACCAGGGCGACATCATCCAGGATGACAGCCACTTGTCTGGGCGCCAGCCTCTCGGCACATTCGGGACAGCTGAGCTGCACGCGGCTCTCTGTGATCTCAATGCGCAGGTACTGGCGCAAGCAGCAAAGGCAGGAACGATGACTGCAGCCCTGCAGCTCTGCCAGCTGATCCCGCGGCTGGCGCACCAGGCACAGCGGGCACTCGAGGAGTTCCTGTCCGGCCAGAGAGGTCTGGCTGGAGGATAAAGGCTCGGCCGGCTCCGCATTAGGAGGGTCCGGGGAGGCGACGGTAGGAGTGGGAGGCTGAAGGAGCTGCTGTTGCTGCTGCTGCTGCTGCTGCTGGTTATGCTGCTGCTGGTTATGCTGCTGCGCTAAAGGTGTCCCCGCGTTAGCTTTGCTCCTTCTGGAACCACGTTTGCTGTGGAAGAGGCTGGCGAAGGAGATCCTGCCCTGCTTCTTGCCCGGTCCACGACATTTGGGATTGGGAACGCCACTGACAGACGAATGGGGCGATTCAGAGTCTTTTTCTGATCCCATTGCCCAAAAACGACCTGATCACGGGAAGTTCTTTAAATTGGGTCCTTATAAGGCTCTACTGACTTCCCGTAACACAGTCTCACCTTTGTTCTGCGCTTATCAAAAAACAAGCAATAAAACAATAGCCGCAGCGATAACCCTCACAGAATGAGGTTGACGGGACGGAACGGAAAAGGAAAAGAAAAAAAAAGAAATTCCCCTCACCGTCCTACAGGTTTGTTCTTGTAACACTCAAGTAGGCTGATCAGCAAACAATTAAGTAAACATATGTCATCCCCAATACTACAGAGTTAAAAATTTTAACAGGGGTTGAGTGGGGTGGGAAAAAACAAAAACAAAAAAGGGGGTTTTGAGTGAAAAAAAAAAGAAGTAGTTGTAGATGTCAGTTTCTAAAACGGTATGAAATAGAACACATTAGAAAATACGTCCTCTGACTCAGACCATCCTCTAGCTTTGGAGAGGCCTTGTTCTCAGCTTTAAGTCCTCCGTCGTCTCGGCTGAATCACACGGCCGAGCTGAGCTGAGCTTCTCCAGTTTGTGCCTCCTCTCCTTCTGAATCAGCTTGTCTGTAAGAAAGAGAAATAGCACAGGAAGTTAGCGCAAAGAACAATGTGCTTGCGAATGGAGCATGCTCAGTAACCCCGCCCCACACACACACACACACACACTCCTCTTCCCAGACTGGCTGTTTCGATTTCACTGTTAACTCTTCCCTCTCAACAGGAGCTGAAAGTGCCACTGGAACGACTGAGAGCAATACTGAGATAAGAACTGAGATGTTAAGCATACGCTCAGAAATACAAACGCAAACGGTGATGTGGAAAACAAACATAGATTTTTTTCAGTATTTGAAAATACATCAGCCGACGTTCGACTTTAACAGGTCTATATTTATATTTAACATAATGTGTGTAATATACATGGTATTTCATGATATGCTGTGTGTGTGTGTGTGTGTGTGTGTGTGTGTGCCAGACTAAGTATTAATGGTTATGAATGGCATTTTGTCATCCAGCTCAAATGCACACATAACTATGCTTATTATTAGTAATCAGTAGGAGACCCAACATGCATTTCTGGTATGGTCAAACGCTAACAGACTACAAACAAACACCACACATGACACCAACACCATTTATTTGTCCCATTTTTCCTCATCCCTTTTTTCCTCTATCTTTCTTTTTTTTGGTCTCACTCTCAGTGACACCTTCTGGCTTCCTTGAATGCACAAGCACACGCTCTCGAGCTCTCCCTCTCCACTTCACACTGTGCTACTAGTGCGGTTGCCATGGCGATCCTCACTACCAGCACAGCAAACAAGAACCCTCGCAGTGACTCTGCCACTTATGAATGCACACACACACACACACACACACACTAGATATTAACACAATACAATATATTAGATACAGAATTATGACATTACAGCATGGCTTCAAAGAAATTTGCATGTATATGAGAGGGTGGAGGAAGCAAAGGGAAAAATTAGGAATGAAATAAAAGAAGAGATTGAAGAGTGATATTCTAGAGCACATAAACCCACCAGCTAAACAAACGCGCATATACGAGCACACACACGCCCTCAAACCACCTGTGATGTCCCGATTTCCTCCTCAGTTAATCCCTGGCCAACTGCCTATGCAGTGCAAATTTGGTTACGGGAAGAGAAGTTTTAAGAAAGAGGAAAAAGAATCTATGTTCACACGAACATGTACTGTACGCCAGAGCGGCACTGCCATCAAATCAAGATTAAGCTATTAGACAGATGGCACAGTAGCCTGGTGTGCTTCCAGTTTAGCAGCCACGTTTTCGGATCTTAATGGAAAAGAAAGGCCACTATTGGAGTCAGAGTGACCCACTTCAATGCCAATGCTGAATGCTAACAGCAGTTATTGTGACCTGAAATCTTGCCCATACGCGCAATGACCTGCACGCCATGTACCCTAGACCAAGAGACCTAATAATAATACAGCACGCAGTCATGTACCCAGACCCCCCCTCCTCCTTGCTTAAACTGGAATTTTGAAGGAAGTGAGCCAAAGTCTTAGTTTCACATTCAAACAGACATTTAATGGCTGAAGTGGTAGGCAGTAAGAGGAACATCCCGAGCCTTAAAGCTATACAGTGTATCCTCACGTACTCTTATTGCTCTTTTGGGAACAACTTACCATTTGAAAATGTCTAAACTGGTCACCGTCACAGACAGTGAGACTCTAGTGGCCAGGGCCTGGTGGCTTCTCTCTTTCATCTATCCTAATTAAAGTGCTTCTGAAAATATGGTCATTTCGCCGAGCCGATGTACGTTTTAGCTAACATGATGAGAGCATCCACTGAAAAATTCAAGCTGCCGTCTGCAGTCGAGTGCAAACGTTTCCACCCCTAATGGTTTTTGAGTGGGTGAAAAAAAGGAAAAAAAATTTACCTCTATTTGACAATTTATCCACGAATAAAAACGTTCCAATAAGTTAATAACTAAATGTGGGTGTATACTGTAACAAGACAACAATCCAAAACATGACAAAATTAACAGAAAGAAAAAAAAAAAAAAAGTTTGCAAAGAACCAAAAGAAACAAAGTTGTCATGACCTTGTCAGTCGCCAAACAAAAAGAAGGCAGCGTATGACATCTGGCAGAGTTACGACGGCTATGTCAAGAATAATGGGAAAAGATTGGCCAAGCAATCTGTGAGAGATAGAACAGAGATGTCAGGAAGAACTGAGGGGCGAACATTACAACGGAGAGGAAGCTGTTCAGGGGATATGAAAGAGGTTGGAGGCAAGTTATTAGAGAATATTTATGTCACATTCAGGAAGGGAGATGCAAACTTTGAACTGATATTTTCACTATTAATATCTTAACATGCACTTTATTTGCCCATTTTTGTTACTTATGGTAATGAACGAATGCTTTATTTTGTCCTAAGGGTATGCATTTTCGCACTCAACGTATATTGACATGTCTTTTTTTCCATGTAATGAGGACTACATGGCTGCAGTGTTGTAGTGTATAGCGTTTTAATCATCAAATAAATGAATTCGCCTCATACATGTCCACGTCCATGTCCACACACATGCACACGCCCATAGCTGATTACAGCAAAACTGAAATATTAAAATCAGTGCTCTGCCTCAGTGACATGTTTAATTAACTTGTCTGGGCAAGCTACTTTTTTTTTTTTTTTTGACAGTTGTCAGTTACACTGGGAATTTGGGACTTTTATTTTTTTTCAAACTCTGGCTGCAGCGCAAACCACAAGACGTCTTTCACAGCTCCTCCGGCACCATCTGTTCTAATAACCAGAACATTTCCTATAGGTTTGATAACCGCTAATTTTAATCAATGCACTGAATATGAAGTTCTGGAGCAATTGAAGAAACTCAAATAAGGCACCTTTAAAGAGTTTCCAAAAGCATCACTGCACTGGCAAGACTTGTAACAGGAAGCTAATGAATGCAACTCAATATTCAGAATACATTACAAGCTAAAGAAAAAAACAACAAAAAACATTCATTATTACAGACAAATATCTATGCTCTGGAAAGTGCCGAATATGCATTAGCTTCGGAGTAATGCAGCCTAATGACGGAGGTTTCGGTGCCATCACCTGTGAATCACAGACCATAAACCCAAAGGAACACCAGCAACCAGAATGTAGCACCTCCATTCCTCCTTTGGACTTCACAGGGTAAATAAAGAGGCCTTAAAAATCTTTCAACCAAGCGTGTGGGTTGATTTGGTGGGCAAGGAGTAATATAATGCATCACACATGTAAATAATAAGGCAGGCCTAATTAACATGATTAGGTGATAATATAAAAATACACATCATTCCTTTTATACTTGCATTGTTTAAACTGGATGGGCCTCATGATTACTTTTGTATACGGTGCCCTCGATGATAAATCGCAACCCTGCCGCCTTTCAGCAGCACAGAAGGTCTGGTGACAATGCAAACGTACGCACACTTGAGTGTAAACAGTCTATCCTGACTAACTGTCGTCAGTCTTCCGGAAGATAAGAGCGAGCAAAGCCGTCTCGTTCTTAAGGTCTCAGCATTACCAGGCGGTGCAGACATTGAAAGAGTATCTCAGCACTTTAGCATCATTACCCCGGACCCCGCCGCAGTGCCAGACTATCCATCAGCAGCTCGCTAAGAGGGCTCCGTCTCGGGCCCTCTCCCCCTCTTTCAGCCGTCCACAAACACTCAGGTTACACGAACGGTTCGGTGTAAGGTGGGCCACTGGATCGGCTTGCTGTTAATGCTTTTGAGTCACACTCGCAGCTAAGCAGGCTCCATGTGCTCAGTGAGTGTCATACACATGCTCGGACCTGCTCCCAGGACCTCTTGCATGATTACAGGAACAGCCAAAGGCTTGTTACAACTGGATTAACGTCTCACTTACCTAAACGCATTCCAGTGAAGGCATTAGTTTCACTAATTGAGAATATGCTGGAGCAAAATGTAACTTGAGCTTATTGTACACGAACATAAACTACATGTGTGCCACAGACTCGAGAAGCTGATGCTGTATTACACCATAAATTTACTGCACAAAAGTTTTTTTTTAAATCTTTGCAGCAAACAATCTATTGATCAATTCTGTGTGCTTACTGAAGGGAGGCTAAACGGCCGTGGCGTGTGGATGTGCTGATCATGGTCCCATCTTATCCACAAAACTACTAAACAGAGTTGCGTTAGATACAGTTAAAAGAATTGGATCCTTTTTATGGAACACCAGACCACCATTCAATAGTTATATCATAGGCCTAAACCTTTGAATATCACCCACACACACTACACCGAATAACCTCATGTTTACTCTTGAATACGGCGCACTTAAATATAAATAAATCCTAACCCGCCATCAAAATGAGAAGAGTACGGGCTGTACTCTCGCTCACAATAAACGGAGGGGTGTCTTGCAGAGCATTAAGGGGTAACATGACTAAATCAGCGGCTTTAATCCGCTGAAAGGGGCAAACGCAGAAGAAATTTCCAGCTGAAATACAGCATCAGTACCCAAGATGTCCTGGCTGATCGTGAAACAGGGTATCACTATAGTGTATAGTCTTTGAGTACTAAAACTCTATTCTAAAGTTGCGATCAATTCCTAGAGTTAATACTTCAGTCGAGGTAAAAGTACTCCTTTTATGATTAGCATCTACAACCTAAATTCAGACCAGGCTACTAAATATTGGAAGGCTACAAACCGCAGGACTGATGTTAGAGATTATGGTTATGGATGATATGTTGTGGGTGTACAGAATTGTTTTTTTTAATGCACTGTGGGTACACATAGGTATGGAGTTTTAAAGTATTAAACAAAATTACAAGCAAGCATATGTTGCAAAAACAAGTATTAAGAATTCAAGTTAAATGAAAGAAAATATTCGGTGCTTTTATTAATGTTTCTCCCCCCCGATACATTTTTAACTTTTGGAATTGTTGCCTTTGCTTCCAAGATTTGACATGTTTCAAAGGTGGGTGTGTCTTAGATGAAGACACACGCCTAAAACGCCTATTGTTCAACAATTTCTCCGAATACTAGCCACACCCACTCAACGACCCACGGCAGGTCACCATATAAGGTAAAACAAGCTAGTCCATTTTTAGCTTAACAGCTAGCATTTTAGCGCCAGTTACCTGTATTCCTACACCAAGTATTGTTTGAGCCCTTTACTTGCTCTAATATATAAACAATCACATCTGATCATAAGATGGAAATGCTTCTATACAAGGTTAATCCATATTTATTTAAACAAGCGCTCACTGATGAAGATGTGGCGCAGATTTGAAGCTGAATGCTCAAGATAAGATGCAAAGATTGATTACACTTTGACATTGAATGCACTTGTTGCCAAGAGTGGAACCTCATTCTACCACTTTTTAAAGTGTTGACAACCAGCCAAAAGTAGCTCAGTGCCAGTCTCTATTACTGATCACAAGGATTTTTGTGCCCTAATAGACCCTGGCATACTGAGAACACAACCAACCCCTATATTTTTTGGCAAAACCCCTATATATATATATATTTTTTTTTTGACAGTTGTCAGTTACACTGGGAATTCAGGACTTTTATTTTTTTTTCAAACTCTGGCTGCAGCGCAAACCACAATACGTCTTTCACAGCTCCTCCGGCACCATCTGTTCTAATAACCAGAACATTTCATATAGGTTTGATAACCGCTAATTTTAATCAATGCACTGAATATGAAGTTCTGGAGCAATTGAAGAAACTCAAATAAG
>JAOUQW010000027.1:6944633-6956434 GCA_028565825.1 Olivaichthys viedmensis
TAAATACCAAACAAAACCTCTAAAAGCACCTTTAGGTGTGTGGTTTATATTAGATATATTAGATCTACTACATTGTAGAAGAGTTTAGTGAATACAATAATGACCGTTCATAAAATATGACAGGTGATCCCAAACTTTTGACCGCTCGTGTACACAACATTTTTAAGCCTTTGTTCTTTTTGCAAGTTAATAATCCTGATCTTTGATAGTTGGAATATTACTTACTACTCATAAAGGAGTAACAGATCAGTTAACAGCATGGACTGAGTAAGGTCTTACTTCGTGACACACATGGTGTTCTTGCACTGGCTGACCAGAGTTTCTTTGTCATCTTCCCTCTGTGGTCTCACTGTAATCAGCTCAAAGGTGTTGGGCCGAGCACAGAACTCGCGGTTAGCAGGCTCAACTTTACGACTGGTACAGCTGGCCAGGTTGAGACGGCCAATTGGATTCTACACAGAACAAGTCACTTATAAATAAATGATTACTCAGTTTCGTCAAACACACAGCCGTGGCGAAATTTTACTCGGTCTCGTCTACCTTGCGTTTTTCATCATCAGGATAAGTCCAGTAGGAGATGCAGTACCCTGAGAGGACACACCATCTCCTATGCCAGGCCCCAAAACCACTGACATCTTCAAACATGGTCTGTAAATTGTAATATGCGTCAGTGCAAACGCTTGTATTATGCCAAAGCAATAATATGCGTTATGAAAAGGTGCTATTTTGCAAGGGATTAATAGAATACCGACCAGAAAGCCCCTTTCCTCCACACGCGAGTCAACCCCACACTGCATCTTGAGGTAGACATGGCCTTCCAATGGACAGAGAAAAGGCACCTAGATGTTTGGTGGTGAAGATGGAGGTTTAGAAAATTTGCTAAAAACTGTTTCAGTAAAAGAGAACACGTGGCATTTTGAGAACAAAAAGAAGAAAAAAGAAATCTTTGTGGCAAAGAGAGAGTAAAAATCTGCACCAAACACCCTTTCTGCTACACCGAGAGGGGAGAGAATGGAGGAAAAACACAACAGGTTTGATTTAGTAGTCATTAAAACGAGAGCAAGCGGACGACCCCCGTGTTACTGAACGTGGAACAAATGTAAAAACCTTGTTTTGAAACATTTCACTGAGAAGCCTGCTCTCACTGCCTTCATATTTGATCTATAAAGAGAGAAATGCATATAAGCGAGCGGATTTGTGCAGGTAACAGTGAAGCACGCAGGAATTAGGAAGATTGTCTTAAAGCTTTGCTTGGCTAACATGCAAAATAGGAGCATACCAAGAACGTCTTTTTGTGTCCTTAATAAGCCCACGAAGAATTTTTTTTATAAAATAATAATCACTTTCCCCCCTCATCATGCCAAAATCTTAGTACGTGTCACAACTACACAGATCATACAAAACACCACCACAAAAGTTTACCTTTTCCAGGGGAAATTTGTTCTTTCCAATAGAGGCCAAGGTTAACTTGTGCGATCCAACAAGAGCAAATTTGCTGGAGCGCACGGCATTCGGACCACCAGGGCTTGCCACTACTATAAAGACAAACAGACTGTTATCCAAGATGCCCATAAAACAGCAATAAATCAAGCAAATTGAAAAGTCAAGTTGTTTTCATAGAACACTCACCAGGTGTTTGGAGATTGCTTTTCTGTTATAGAAGAGGGAGAAAAGGTTTTTGGAAAACAAGCAAAATTCCAAATAGTCCACATACACAATAGACCAATCTCATTTTAATTCTGCAAATTATGTGTAAGAAACTATCACACTGTCAGCAAATGATTTCCCAAAGCCATTTGTAAATCTGAATTTTACATGATCAATACACATTATATACCTTTTTATTCTGTTTTAAAATGTTTTCCCCTCTATTTCTTGCCCTAATTGTTGCCATAAGTTCTCTTAATTGCTCCACTTTTCTCTGTACTGAATGTCTGTGACCTTTTATGTTTCTGACTGGTTGTTTAGGTGAAGGCTGTTGCGAGTTTTACCGGGCGATGCATCTAATTCGTTGAAATGGCAAAAGTGTTTTTACAATAATTTACAGTGTTTGAGAATTATGCGTGGTGCTTTTACATGACAAACTTAAACTGCTAACGGAGTCAAACGTAAGTAGAACGCGTGTTTAGTTCTGCAGAACTGGTTTCTTGTTCTTGGAGGTTTGTATACACTGCATAAGCAATTAAGAAAAACTGTAACAGCAAAAATCAGAGTGTACTTACACTGATGGCAAGGAATCTCTTAGGAGTGATGGCCTAAAGAGAGAAAACAAAATCTCTTTTTTATTCAAAATAATCCAAGTACTAAAAACAATGTACAATTTTTTATCCCCTCTCCAGAACATGTTTGTTTTTTGAAGATACATTAAGAAACCCTCTGCACAGTCTCGTAAAGACTAATTACAATTATATTAAAACAGTCCCACATTACACTCATAGGACACCAAAGATGACAAATAGATTTAATCCTCAAAACACTATATTGTCATTTGCACCAAGTAGAAACTACCAAAACCACACAACAAAGGTCAATACCTTGGACTTGGTGGGCTTCTTCCTTTTATCAAGGAGCAACTCCCGTTTCAGAACCTGAAAAAAATTATTTAAGAAAACCCCTGAAAATCTAGCACTTTAAAAAATAATAAAAAACAACACCTAAATGATGCATGAAGAAAGCAGAGAGAAAAATGTACTTACAAGATAGTAGACCTCAATATCAATATCAAAGTCACTGGACACATCAGGCCTGAAATTTCAAAAGAGTAAGAATAAAATAAATGCAATAAGCGGTGGCACTAATATTCACACTGGAGCTAAAGCGATTCCGACTCACAGAGTGAACTTGGTGGAAAAGGTCAAGGCATCCCCACTGAGTGCACTGTTGGTGCTGGCTAGAGGAGTAGCAACTGTGTTTTCAGCTCCAGCACGGATCATCACGAAGAAGTAATGGCTTCCAGATTCTTTATTAAAATAAAATAAAAAAAGATCTCAGTCGAAAATAAGAGATTTTGAGAATAAATAAATAAAGAAACCTTCGCGTAATTATGAAGCTGAATGCAAGTGGACTAGTGTCACCCTAAACAATTAATTAATGAGGTTTGGAAAGATGCTGTGAAAACACTAAAATCATTTTGATTAGGGTGGGCAATATGGCAAAAATATCTTAAGAGATGTGACACTTCAACAATACACAATAAGTATCTCGATATTTAGGTTTGCTAAAAGTAGTAATGATGTCATTTATTATGATCACCCAGCCTTAAATCTGATCTTTTTACCACATAAAAGCCACCACATAGAAAGCTGAATAATAGAACCTGTCAAATCAACTTTACTGACAGAGCAGGGATGTCGATTGGAGCAGAGCACGTACCAGGCCCATTAGTGGCAGAACAGACAAAGTTAGCCTTAAGTGGTAATCGAAGCTCCTGCAGTGTGATGGAGCCCTTAGAGGCAGGCACACCCATGTCCTCCTGGGTTTTGGAAGAGCTTTTCTTCTGAGCTGCTGGCCCTTCTGCCTTCAGTCGATCCAGCTCAGCTTTCACAGCTACCCTCCTCTCAGCTGGGGAAAGAACGGGCCATTAATTCCAATACAAAAAGAAAATGATCTAGACATATGCTTGCCACTGGTCACTCACTGGCTATAAGCAGCAGCCTCTCAGCTTCAGCCTCCACCTGAGAGCCTTTTCCATGATCCTCGTCTGTGCAGCAGTTCAGTGCCTGACTGGCCTGATGGATCACTGTCTGCTGCATGTTCATCTCATTGGTCAAAACCTGAGAGCATAAATTAGCTAAAATCTTTAGACCACCTCCGTCCCTGAAACAAACCAACCACACCAGCAGATATTTTTGTGACTGAATAATTGACTTCTGAAGTTCTCTCGGTTTACCTGCATCTTTTGTCTAATGCTGATGTGGCTGGTACTCCGGGGCTCCTCCATTCTTTGGGACACTTCTTCCTTCCTCACAATTACCTGTTTCACCTGAGGTCTTTCAGTCTCCTTCACTCTGGTTGATCTGTATGCATCAATGCTGAAATACAGAGGTACCCATTAAAAACCTCTTACGGGGGTTTATAAAGTGATATTTAGCTTCATATTTGAAGGATTACCTGTAGGGAAGTTTGTGTTCTTCCTCTGTGGGCTCTATGCTGTCAGAAGAGCCAGCAGCTCGTAGCATGCGTGCCTTTTGGAATTTTGTGGGCCTGGATACACCATCAGGAGTCCCACTCTTCTCAATAAACGAGCTGGCTGGAGTTGACGTCTGCTTCAACACAAGAACATTAATTATGTGGTTTAGAAATATAAAAACTGTACAACATGTTGGTGATCATTATAGTTTGAGGTCCATCAGGCTCCCCCCTTTGCTTCAGAAGAGGCAAAACAAATCTCTATAGAGCTGTGGCAATCACAGACCTCAGTTTCTTCGTCTAGGTAATAACACGGCCTAACGTGCTCGACTCACCATGACTTTCCTCTCAGGGCTTTTGACCACAGCAGCCACAGTCTCCGCTAGCGGGGTGAGGAGAGACATGGATGATATGTTGAGCGCATCTTCCTCCTCATCCTCTTCAGCATCATGCTCTTCATTGTCCTCCAACGCATCCTCAAAAAGATTGTTAATGACCTCAGAGTTAATGGATCCATCTACGTTCATCTCGATCTCGTGCATCTCCTCCTCCGTTTCTACAAAATCAATTGGAAACGTTTAAGGACATTCACAAATGCAAAATCATGTTTCTGAGCCAACATGGAGGGCTTTTAATCTTCTTGCCTTTTTCTCTCTGCCCATCTATATCTGTTTTTTCAGGAGAAAGCTCAACCTTCTTCAGGGGGCTTGACGGGACAGGCTTCACGTTTGATGTTTCTGATGAAGCAAAGATTCTGGTTAGAAGACAACTCTAGAAGCAGTTAGTCATCAAATTATTGTTCTTAACCTATCAAGTGAAAACAATAGAGTGATGGTTTGGTATATTTGGTCTGGTCAATGCTAAATTTCCAGGGTTAGGCATATCACCATTTTTACTGAATCTGGGAGCTTCCAGAATATCCAAGAGTGGTGCAGAGGGTTCACTGCCAAGTGCAGGGGCAGAACTTTTATTAGGATCGCTCGCCTCCTGGGGATAATAAAGAATTCCACAATTATACCAGCGCTTCTTTTATTTTGCATTTGAGTATAATAATTTGAGATTTGTTGAGCCAGGCTGTAAGGTTTCGATAATGCAGGGGGAAAATGAGAGTATTGCATATTGTGTAAAGACAGATTGAGGCGTTGTTTATAGAGAACATCTCTGTTTATGGGGATTCATCAAACAACACTTTTGACATCATCCCTACCCAAGTTATTCAGTTCAATCTACATTCATTCAGTTAAGTAAATGTAAGCAATGATGGTCAACCTTAGATGCCGAGTCATTTTTGTCCTCTGCGAGATCCTCTTTGCTTTTCCACATCTTGCCGTTCTGAAATCGACTGCGAACCTGTACCAATTCTGCCTCACGTTCCTAATAACAAAAGAAAACTATTTTGTCAGATAATAGTTAATAGAGTAATAATAGATAATAGAGTCTAGCCACTTCACAGAATATGATATGGGGGTGGGGGGTTAAGATAACACACCATTTTCTGCTTTTGAGTGAGGAGGGCAGTACTGGAGGCTCCCTGTGGGACAGCAGGCCTCTCCTGAAGCAGTCTTGATTTGTGAGTGGATGATGGTGTAATAGCAGGCGTAGAGCCCTGACCCACTGCACCAACAGGAGACCCCTGATTACGTTCCTGGCACCTTTCCCCAAAACGCTCCAAAAACGACTTAACACCCCCTAGGGACAATGCATTGATGTAGATTAACGTATGTACATAATATTCCTAAAGAGAATAAGAATAGCCGAAAACAAATTAGCATGGCTTTATTTTTGTTACCTAGAGAAAATCGTGTAATATTGTAGTTTAGAATATAACACAAATAACTTCTTGTCTTAAACGCAACTTAAGAAAAACATTTTAGATCCTCACCAGCAGGTCCAGCTGGGCCACTTTTCTGTAGGGGTGTTGTATCCTTGGCCAGCCTCTCACTAGCCTGAGAGACAGGCACTACGGTGGAGGAGGGGTTGGTAGGAATGTGTGTTTTTGCAGGACTTGAAGTAACCACTTTGCATGAGGCCTGAGTCTTCAGGGGACTCTGGGAACTAAGGGTTGTATGAGGAGTAGAAGAGGGAACTCTTCCGGATTTGAGTGGAGTTGGGTGTTGACTAGAGCCGCTCTTCAGGGGGCTGGATGCAGGGGAGTAGTGTGCTTTAGCCAGTTTGGGCTCCGGCACATCAGTCTTCTGAGGGCTTTGAGGAATCACTCTAGATGATTTGACTGGAGAATAAACTGGCATCTAGAACAAACCAAACATTTTAATTTAAAAAGCTTTTTAAAAATGAACAAGAACCAATTTCCATTTTCTTTCTGGCTCTATGAGAATATGTGTGTAACCCATCGAGGAGTAGGCGATAAAAGCTTAAAATCATATCACAATATTTTCCACTATCCAGGCGATAACAATATGCCGAAAAAAAAGTAATAAAAAAGATTAGACTTAATTAATAATAATAATAATTCAAGAAACTCAAGTACTTGGAAAAAGTTTAATAATTGCTGTTATGTTTTAACTTTTGCCCTGAATACAAAAAGTGCACGTACTCTCGTCGTCTCCTCATATTCATGCACATGCGTGGTTTTCAGGTGGTGAAAACGTTGCTGGTGTTTCCACCCTTAGCTAATACAGTGCGTCAACAGTTTGCTAGCTATGGTCGGAAACAATGAAACCAAACCAGTTCCCAATGACCGAAGACCCACCTTTTTGGGGGCAAATACTTCTTCAGTGAGCTCTGCTTCAGCCTCGGTCGTGTTTGCTTTTCCCTCCTCGCTCATCCTCTATTCTATTTTGCAGCGGGTCGCCAAAATAACGTACAGCAATTGGCTTAGCAAAGGGAACTCTGTTTGCTAATTTTACCATTCATGTGGGTAATGTAACGTTAGATGTGTTTTGTCCAGCAGAGGGGTGAAATGGAAGCGAAGTAATAATCTGCCTAATTATAAACAATTAATAGTGCATTTTTAAACCACAAGCAAGTTTTTTTTTTTTTTAGTTTCTAATAATTATTTAAGCTGTTCATGTTTAATTTGTCCAGTCCTGTTTTTGGGCTCATCATGGCATTCCCGGTATAGTAAAATCCATATCATGGCACTGCGTCAGACCGGTATTCACTTTAATACCTGTATACCTCCCAGCCTTAAACCCACCTGCTGAGTGCTGTGGACTGGCTTGCTAGAAACTGGCTGGACAGACGTAGGTTGTTGTGCAGCAGGACTGGGCTTGATGCTCCTTTCCACATGTGCTGGAGGAGGAACACAGACTGTGCCAGACTGCCCTTGAGCATCGTCTCTGTAAGTGGGTGGATTCCCAAGATCATCTTCCCAGGAGCCAATTGTCGCAGCAAGGTTTGCCAGTCTGCCCTTCCTGCCTAGTGGTTTCTCAGAGGTGGATGCTGGAGCTGGATTAATAGCAATCTCCATTCTCTGGGACTGAACAGGGGATAGGGCTGCACTGTCTGGGACTGGTTCAATGCTCCCTGTGAACACAGTTCAATATGAATAAACATTTGGAATAATCATCAACTGTGACTGTCTTTTAAAGAACAAAAAACTATTATTATAGTTTTAGCCAAGTCTGAAAAATAAATAAATAAAAATCCTGACTGAAGTTTTAATTCATTCACCACAAGACATATGGGTCTATTTATTAGTAATACCATAATCAAACTCTCTGGTTATAAGCAACCACATCACCAAGAGCTTAATGGGCCAATTCTATTTTTAAAAAAATTCTCATCGACCGCAGCCTACCCTCCGAGTCCCAGTACTGCCTCTGGTCGACCAGTCTCTGCAATCGAGATTTCATGTTGCTGGCAGTTGGAGTGAGAGCAGAGGCATCTTTAAGAACTTCTCTGCCTTCCCCCATCTGCATCACCTTATCTCTGCATCTGGTTACAGTCTGTGAGGGACAAGCTACCATCTTCCCTGTGTCTGGAGGAGGGTGTACAGGCCCTGTGCCTGAGTCTGAGCTAGAATGGACAGCCATTTTCTCCACTGTGGCAGAGTGGATACTGCTTGGTGCAATGGGGGGCTTCTTGTCTATTGTGGGCTCTGAAGCAACGGGCTGCTTGTTCTCTTCCCCAGTGAAATTGGCATTCTCCTCTGAGCAGCGACGCTTAGAAGGAGATGGTTTGGAAGAGGGAAGTACTGAAACGCAAACACACACAAGTGATTTTGTTAAGCTGACTTTAAGAATCTGAAATCAAAGGTGGAAAACAGGCTGTCTTGTCAACTGATCATTCCCCATAATTAGGCAATGAAAGTTTCCCCCCTAAAATTCTTTAACTTGGCATGAAATTAAGCTACTGGATTTGTTATTCAAACGTGCATCCATGTTCAAGATTAGGGCTGAAAAATCAGAAATCCTAATCTTAATTGTGGCTTTCACAATTAATTGGACATAATCAACTGAGATAATGGTGATCTTAGCTAAAGCTAACTAGATATGATTTTAATTGACTCTGGTACATTAAATCCCAAGCTTTATATCCCACTGTCTGAACAATCACAGTTTAGCCATGAACATTTTAGCCATTATCGTCCAGCCCCTATTCAAGATAACTTCATATAGAACCATTAAGGTTCATCAATAAACCAGATTCTGGGTGCGGTTCCTTCGGCAACAGGAACCTAAACCAGAGAAACAGAATAACTTTTTTTCCCAAATCTCATCTGTTTGAAGCCCAGCGTCACCGACCACCAAGATCAAAAAGAAATCTGCTAGCCTCCTTAAAAAGAACGGATTTGAACAAGACGGCACCTTTTTCAGTCGGTGGCCGGCTGATGACACTGTTCGTCTCTGCAAGTGGCTCTCTTGACCTCTTGGCCATTTGTCGGTTGGCTGCTGTGGGTCTCTCCGCCATCTTCTTCTGAAGATTCTCCCTGCGGGCTCGTGTGCGCTCCAATAGTTTCTGAGTAAACAGTACCAAGTTTGTAAAATGTCAAGAGTGTCAATAAATACCCGATTCTGTAGGGAAGCTCTGTAGATGATTGCGATAGACTGACACTACACGAGATTCTTAAATACTCCGCAAGGACGTTCAGATTTTTTAAGAAACTGTATAAAGTTGGAAAAAAAGTGAGGTAAAAAACTGCCTACTCCCCTGAAACATCTTGTTTTGCCACAAAAGGTTAAAATAAATAAAAAAGGTACAAACAGCACAGGCATTTCCAAACTGTCTGACTAAAGAAAGGAGTTATTTGTAAGACTGACGGTAAAATTGATAACACAAAGTTCTTTCAACTAAACTGTAAGCATACTTCATATTTTCAAACTTTAAAATGGCAATTTTAGTTCCTCCACCCACTGTGGGCCTCGTTTGTTTGAACCGTTCTTTTCATCCAAATTGGAAAGGCAGAAATGTATGTAATTAGGAGAGTTACACAAAATTAAATACCTCATAGCACATATTTAATCCCATTTGCTGTTAAAAATGGAAATACGGATCATCACTGAATAAGGCCTCTATAAAGTAATGCAAGTACTGTCCTCACAGTGCTGTAATCTTTTCATAAGCTAGTCCATGTACACATGAATTAGAGAAGTAATGGCCTGTATAGATATTCTTTAAATCATTGTTTTACACAAAAAAAGAGGCCCTCATATGGTTTGTGGAGCTCGTTTTTTTCTTTTCTTTGACCGGCATGGTGCTGTTTCTTCCATTAACATTACACAACTGGTTACAAACCCAGCGGCTAGACGTATGCACAATGCAACATCCTCCCTGAAATACCTGCCAACACTTAATTTAATAGCACGTGTGTGCAAAATGCACGCACTGCGTATTCACAGACCTGATCAACAGCTCAGTGTGATCAGACACATCCCCAAGCTGTTGCTGCAGTTTGGCAGCCTCCCAGGAATGACTGGAAATTTCAGTTAGTGGCTGTCATGCCCCAAAAATGTGTCACGTGACACTATTAAAGCCTTTTATGGGTCAGAAATGAGGAAAAAGAAGAAACCCCACCCCACAAAATCCCACCCTACTGAGGATCATATTAGCTAGAACAGTTTGGAGCTGTAATCTGAGATGTTTGTTGTATACTCCCTGTAAATATTGGTGAAGCTATTAATTGTTTGCTAGGCAGCTAATTTGCCAAATCTGAATGGCTCAGACGCAGTGAACCACGCCTTGCTTTGGTGTTGTCGCTCTTTTAACTAGTTAGCGTAAATGAATTTAAAAAAATAAATAGGTAACGTTAGACAGCTGGTTGTCGTAGACTAAGTAGTCAGCCGATGCCACACTACTTTTTCACTATCGATAACACTAACCATCTTGACGACTCCCTCAAGTAAATCCTGCACATTTTTCATGGATAGGGAGCTTATGATTTAACCCAGCAGACAGTGCTAGTCTAAAGCTAGCTGGTTAACCTCATTTGGAGCTTGGTTGCTAAATAGAGATGGGCTTTAGAGTCAGGTACAGGAAGGCAAGTCACTTCTCGTAGCAATATCAGTTAGCAGGAAATAAACTAGCCAAGGTGTTATATAACTCGTTAACTAGCCGGTGGATGCCATTAGCAGGTGGTTAGCTAGCTACGGTTGGCCCGGAGACTAAAATAAAATCATAGTCGAGTTAACAAAACGTTTAATCTACGGTCGAGGCTCATAACATTTAAAAAAAAATAACGCACTTACCTCGGTGAATGGATCCATTCCGGGATAATACACTGTTAAAGTCGAGCTCAATAACGCCTAAGGACAAAATCCTCTGCGTGCACTCACACTGCCGCAGTTCAAAATTTGAATTTCAGCGCTGCTCTCACTGCTCGCGCACTAACGGTCACGCACACGTCATCGACTCGCCTGCCCGGCTCGATTGCAATTCAGAAGCTTTCCACTTCCACTACTTCCTTCAATGCCAAATCCGTCTTGCGGTGGGTGTAAACCTGTCAGATAACGCTTGTTGTTTAAATTGAATTTGACGGTACTTAATTCAATTATTGACCAGGCCATAAAAAGACTGGCATTAAATTATTATTATTTATTTATTTATTTATTTTTTAAGCTGAAAGGGAATAGGGGAAGTGATCAAGGACGTATTTGAATTACACCCCTTGTCGATGTGGAAAACATGTCGCCACCTCCCAGGGGAGTTGCTAAAGGCCCGTTGATGTTTGAAATCCCCCTGTCTTGTAAACGTTCCCAGTTCCCCTGTGTCAAAAGCTACACACAACACCGAATACCTAAACACGGTAGAAAGCAACCCTCCTTTGGACAACCCAAATGGGTTCCATATGTGGCACCCATGTGTGTCAGCCCATGTGGGCCAATAGTGGGGCCTAGGTGGGCCACCATCCCCTGACCCCTTATCGGGTCCCCCTTAGGAGGGCGAGTGATTTGGTCGGATATTTTCAATTGTGTGATACTTTTATTTCTTTTCAGTAACCTAAAGTATGATACAAAATGGAGTCAGTAAGTTTGAATAAATAATGTTTTCACTGTACGTTTGGCAGACGCTTTTATCCAGAGCGACTTACATTTGAGCTGAGCAGTTGACGGTTAAGGGCCTTGGTCAAGGGCCCAACAGTGTTTGTTTGGCAGTACGGGATTTTAACTCACAACCTCACATTAACATTGTCCTTTAGCAGACGCTTTTATCCAGAGCGACTTACATTTGAGCTGAGCAGTTGACGGTTAAGGGCCTTGGTCAAGGGCCCAACA
>JAOUQW010000027.1:6956534-6970891 GCA_028565825.1 Olivaichthys viedmensis
GCATTTTGAAATCAGGAAATTGCTCTTTATTTGGCAAACACACTCTTACAGCATAGAACGAGCTTGGTGGTAAGCCAGTGAACTGACCCAGCATGGGAAAAGCCGGCGGGGGTTGGCCGTGTCCCCCGAGCTCCCGTTGACAGTGGGCACAACAAACCCCCAAATAACTCGCTGGCTAAACCCATGCAACAAAACACACACACACATGAACTCCCCTTATAACAACAATGGCTGTGTGGGTTGTCAGCATTTTAGCTGCTGGGTGACTCCCATGTGCACTTCCAGCTCGTGTTGAAGTTGACCGTACAGCCTTTAAAACAGAAATACAAAATTACTAAAAAGGTAAATCAATATAAAAATAAACATTTTGTCTTTGCCTTACTTTGCCATTACAAACCACGAATACCGAAACGGGAGTGTGTTGTTAAAAATCGCGTTAAAAAACAAATTCACACAAAACTATATGAACACCTTTATTACGTGCGAGGATGATGAAGCCCAGAAACTTAGGGCTAGCTCTTACACTAGCATATTATTATTAGTATTGGCACACGCCTCTTACCGACAAGCCCCAAGTTACTAAAAAGCATTATTTTCAAATCAAAATATGCACTGTGATGGTAATGACAAAAAAAAATTGTAATGACATAAATAGCAAACAGTGGTCTTCGTTAAACATTCATTTAAAGCAGTTCTAAACAAAAACATCTGCCAACTCTCTGCAACTCTGGAAGAAGCAATACTTGAAATTTAAAGCAACAATTCAGAGTGTGCTGTAGAACGACATCATGAAAATACCCACAACACTTTTTGGATAGTTTAACCTTACTTGTCAACAAATTACTTGTAAACAAAAAATACTTAACTTCTGCAACAATGTCTATATAAAACAATTAAATAATTCTGCACAGAAATAGTCTTTGGAGGTCTGTATGGGTCTGTGGGTGTTTTCTAAGGGTCTGTGAGCATCTGTGGGGTTCTGTGGAGGTCTGTGTGGGTTTGTGAGGGTCTGTGGGTGTTTTCTAAGGGTCTGTGGGGTTCTGCGGAGGTCTGTGTGGGTTTGTGGGGGTCGGTGAGTTGTCTGTAAGGGTCTGTGGGGTTCTGTGTGGGTTTGGGTGCATCTGTAAGGGTCTGTGGGGGTCTGTGAGTTGTCTGTAAGGGTCTGTGGGGTTCTGTGGGCATCTGTGGGGTTCTGTGGGGGTCTGTGGGTGTCTAATGATCTGTGGATGTCTGTGTTGGTTTGTGGGGGTCTGTGGATGTCTGTGTGGGGGTCTGTGGCTTGTATGTAAGGGTCTGTGGGTTGTCTGTAAGGGTCTGTGGGCGTCTCTGGGGGTCTGTGTGGGTTTGTGGAGGTCTGTGGGTTGTATGTAAGGGTCTGTGGGCGTCTGTAAGGATCTGTGGTGGTCTGGGTTGTCTGTAAGGGTCTGTGGGTTGTCTGTATGGGTCTGTGGGGTTATGTGGAGGTCTGTGTGGGTTTCTAAGGGTCTGCGGAGGTTTGTGTGGGTTTGTGGGGGTCTGTGGGTGTCTAAGGGTCTGTGGGCATCTGTGGAGGTCTGTGGGTTTGTGGGGGTCTGTGGGGTTCTGTGTGGTTTGTGTGGGTTTCTGGGTTGTCTGTGGGGGTCTGTGTGGGTATGTCGGTTGTCTGTAAGGGTCTGTGGGGGTTTGTAAGGGTCTGTATGGGTTTGTGAGGGTCTGTGAGTTTCTGTGGGGGTTTGTGGAGATTCTGGAGGGGTATTTCTAGATATAAAACTTTATATTATTTGTTGTTTCTTATCAGTAGCCCTTTTGTTTCTTTCATTAACTCTCCACTGTCATCTCTTCTGTCTTTGTTCCTGCTTTGATAATTGTGAGATGGTTTTTAGGTTTCCAGTCTCCTTTCTTTTTTTATATCTCTCTTTCTCTTTCATGGTACTGTCTATATTTCACATGGCCTTCTGTATTTTTTTGACCATTGTGTGGATGTTGTTGGGGCCATGTTGACAACTTCAAACATTACGGAGTGTCAAATCATTTAATTTAAATCACAGCAATAATAAATTATGCATCTTACAGTTGTAATGAAAAGAAACTAAAGATGATAAACTAATGAGTTGTCATAACCATTATTATGTGTATTCACCATCACAGCTAGTTGGGTGATGGTAATGACATTTTTTTTACTTTTTTGAGAAAACATAATCTTGCTAACTCAACTGGTTAGCTAGTGTGTACATGCAATTTAAATATATACTAATAGAGTGAAATCAGATATTTCTAAATTAAAACACTCAAATAGTAACTAATTTGGTAATGACCGTTAATAAACATACTCTCATATCATAAACTATAAATCTTGAAATTACTTACATTTATGGATATAAAAATGTCAGTCTTGTACCATGGCAGCCATGTGCTCACCTGTCACTTGTCATTTCCATGATTGTAATGACAGAAGTGTTGGGGACAGTTATTCTTTGTTCTGAAAATGTATATAATTGCATATAAATAAACCATATGAATTTGGAATATGTTTTATAAGTTCTTGTGAGAAAAAACAAAGTGTGAGTTTCATGAGTCTGGGTTGGGGACAACTCCAAAATAGTGAAATTCTGGGACTTTCAACTTTTTTAACACACTGAAAAAATAAGAAAATATTGTTTATGAAGCACATTGAAAAAGGTTTAGAGCTACTATATATTTTTCTTAAAAATCTGCCCAGGGCACAGAAAAGTTCCCCAAATGATAGAATCACCCATGAATATGGTGTTGTAAAGGTATTTTTTTTACATGAAGCTTATGTGATTTTACTTAATCTTGTTAAAACAAATTCTCTTGGGAGCGCTCGTCTGATTATTATTAGGCTATTGTTATAGGTATTTATGAATAAGTGTGTAGCAGATTTACAAGTATCCATAGCAGTTAAACGCTTACTCAAGACTGGCAAGTTGGTTTACCATCATTCCCTCATTGCATTAGCCTACATCTCACTGAGTTTCCAGCAGTTAGCCTCAATCAAATGATCAACAGTGCGGGTATATTTACGATTACATCATCTGCGATATGTAGAAATGTACGACGTCTGTAACATAAAGCGACTTACAGCCGATTTGATCAGGGTAGACCTGATCTCTCTATAGACTTACACTGGCTGACCTGTGAACCTCGCCCCTCCTAATATGGCGGTGGCGTTGACGTATCAAAGCAGTTAGCAACAGCAGCATCTAGGTTTCCTCTATCTGTGGATTTATCAGGAAACGTGGGTGGGCGCGTCTAGGGTTGGGGCGTGTTTCAATTAGCATATTCAGGATAAAAGTGCATGTTTGTGTCTTTTTTTTGTTGTCTGCCATTTTTGTGGACCCGCCACGTCCTGCGATTTCTTATTCAATATCGATCAACAAGCCATGCGTGACGTTCATGTTCCGCGACGGATGACGTTGCACGCATGGAAGGGCCCGACCACGTGCTGCCAGGTGCTACTCAAGATGATGCGTTGCTGACCTATTGTGAAGACAGACAGCATACTGTAGTACAGAATATGGAGTACAAAAATAAAATAAAACAGATTACAAGACACGTATGATTTATTGATAAATTACAGAAATGATCCTGGCATTCAGCAGACAATCCTCACCATGGAAGCTTCTCAGTACCCTTATCATGCCTCCTTCGCCCTTTCAGCCCGTGACCCGGACACTGTATCATGTTTTTTAAATGTGCTCAGAGGAATCGAGGAAAGAGGAAGCGTCTAGAGCAAGGAGACACAGGTGCTTTCTGTGCGGAAGTCTTTTTTATTGATTTATTATTGTAGTATATTATATAAGGCTATAATAACAAAAACAAAATGAATAATAATAACAAAAATAATGAGTACACATGGATCAACGTCGATTAAAATGTACATGATATGAGAAGTCAGTTGATGATAGGGTATAAGCTTGGGTAACACTTTACTGTAGGGCAGGGTTCAGAAGGCTACATGACGCCTACATAAGCCCTTCATGACAACTGACATAAACCGACATCAACATTTATAAACACTCATTCCAACAGCCTTTATGACAACTGACATCAACATTTATAAACACTTATTCCAACAGGCGTCAGTTGTCATAAAGACTGTTGGAAGGAGTGTTTATAAATGTTGATGTCAGTTGTCATGAAGGCTGTTGGAATGAGTGTTTATAAATGTTGATGTCAGTTGTCATAAAGGCTGTTGGAATAAGTGTTTATAAATGTTGTCATAAAGGCTGTTGGAATGAGTGTTTATAAATGTTGTCATAAAGGCTGTTGGAATGAGTGTTTATAAATGTTGATGTCAGTTGTCATGAAGGTCTTATGTAGGCGTCATGTAGCCTTCTGACCACTGGCCCTACAGTAAAGTGTTACCTGATCTTGTGCAGGCTACGAGACGTGCACATGCGTTAACGTTTGAACCGATGTTAACTCGGATCGTTTACGGGCATTTGAGGGAGGTCTTGCAAACAACGTGTGTAAAAATGCATTGCAGAACACCAGCGTACTTTGCAAAGCGGAAATAAAGCTGGCGGTATATGCGAATGCGGAAGTGTTGCGTGTATGGGCAGATCCGTTATGGCCAGGGACAGGCGATGGAGCTGTGCAAGTCACCGAGGAGTGGCAGCACTTTAAAGTGACGCTCTAGTGAGCAGGCACACTATAGCGCCTGGAGTTCTCACGTGCTCATGGAGAGGAGCCGAGACGCGAGGATCCAACAAATGAGAAGCGCCCATCAACATGCACACTAGACCAATTGCACTCAAATTCATTTTATTTTGTAATAAAATATTACGCTATTATACCGAGCCTGTTTCTGGAGCTCTGATCACAGCTGACCCCGAGGAGAACTTGAGCAACTCTGCTCAAGACTGGGACTGAATCCTATAGAAAGTTACTGTAGAGCGCCAGGAACAGGGTCGGCGGTTGGTGGTGGTATTGCACTCGTATTTTAAATCCAGTAGATGGTGCTATAGATGCACAAGCACTGCAGCAACATGGACAACATGTCGAAACCGCTTTTCTACTGTCTTCTGCTCCCCAACAGCATGGACACACACAGAGTATGGGTGTGCGGACACTCCCATTAAAACGAGTACACAATAAAATAAACTGATTACAGGATTCTGCCATTTCCTTCATTACTTTTGAATAGAGAGGCTCTCACCACAGTGTACATATGAACAGGCCAATAAAAACATCATGACACTCAAAATACTGCTTAAAGAAAGAGTTAAGCCAAAAACAAAACAAAGTTCCCTTTTCTAACTTTGGAAACGTGAAAGCCACAAAACCTACCAGAGTGTGATGCTTGTGCGGAGTGATGTCAAGCGATTTGCTGAGAAAGAATGCGACTCCGGGTTCAAGACGGCAACTACTACTGTTTTAAGGGTTTTTTGTTGTTTTTTAATAGATAAAATATATAAATAAAAAGTACCATAAGCTTCCATTACTCGTTAGCCTTTTAAGTCCAATGCAAAAATAAAGAAGCAAAGCTCAGACTACATAAATGTCTAGGTATGGGGTAAGGGGAAAGTTGTGTAGATTAGATTTGTTTGCCAGAGTGCTTACCATTGGCCTCCCTAATAAACAATTTTATTTGCTTCCCCAAGTATTCCCCTTACCGCCTATAACCTACAGTTATGTTAGTTACATAATTCAGTTGAAGTGTGATATAGTGATACAAGAACCCCTTAATATCATTTGCGTAATGTACAATATCTTGAAACTGGACAGACTTTCCCCACACACTCAGCCCCAAGAGTACGGAAGTACAGAAGAGTGCAGAAACACAAAAGACAAAAGGAGAGTTCATATCAATTTGTTTATTCGTTTTAAAAACAAGATGGGGATATTTTCAAAATGTGGGCAAAGATGTAATAATAATAAAAAAAAAAAATAATAAAAATTTCCCATCTGTCATTTCCTTGTGTGCCTATGGGCTGAACAATGGGGTCACAGCAAAAGTGTGTGTACTGACAGTCTGGCCAACAGCGAAGCCTTTTACTGAGCCACTACTAAAGAGTGAGCAGATATGGCAAGTCAAAAGTACCTAAAACAAGCCACGCATTCTCCTTTGTTTGTGTGCGTACGTGTGTGTGTGTGTGTGTGTGTAGGATAGTCCTAAAGAATGATTGGTTTTTTTAAACTGGACTGAATATTGCACTCCCCAAAGATTGAGAAAACTAAAGTGAAAATAAAACATGGCTCCATAAAAGGGGAAAAGTGTCCTGGCCCCAACCATACTCCTGACAAAACTTTATAATTATAGTGAATAAATACAGTTGACATTTAAAACCCAGCCTGACCCCTAAATTAAAAGTGACTTCAAGAAAGGGAGGAAAAAAAGAAAGAAAAAAAAAAACGCTCTGCATTTGGAAAGACGACTTTGGTCCTTTTGAGCAACTTAAGAGTTGTTATAATAAAACAAGTTGTCTGAATTTTTTTTTTTTTTTTTTAAAGTCGTGTACATCATCTTGTCCAATTATAACAGTAATTTTCAATATAATCACAACCAACAGCATTTCACAATTATAAATTTTTTCATCATGGTTGAAATAATTCATTTTAGAATAATGGAGAATAAAAAGGTATCCCATGATAGGACTTTGGGAAATCATGAGGGACTGCTGTGTGTTGTAGCCATGACAGGTACACTGGTAATCACGTGACAGCCATATCTGTGTGCTTTGACACCTCTCATTCAAATAGCTGGTGAATCCACAGATCAGGTTTCATTTGTTACATCTCTGTGATCGATTAGCCATGACTCAGAATATAAATCATCACATTAATTACCCACAGCTTGCACTTTCTCCCCTAGGTGAATTTCCCATGAGTTGTGTACAACTAGCACATTACTGGATGCAGCAGTTGTGGCCGTTGGCATCCTTGAACCGCAGACGCATTTTGGGTCTGTATTTTTCGAGGTAAAGAAGCTGTTTGGAGTTGAATGCTCCACGTCTCTTCCTAAAAAACAGAACAGGCACTGGGTAAGGTGAAGCCGAGAGAGTGGTACAAATTCAAACGTTTGTGCATGAGAGCTACGTACTGCCGTATAAACTGCACTGCATCCTCATATTTCATCCCACTCTCGATTAAGGCCAAGGCCACCAGTACAGGTGCTCTACGGAAAAGGAGAAAGGAAAACAAAGTTGATGTTAGAATAAGAATCTTTTATCTATCAGTGCCGTGTCATGTTCATGGAAATGTGTCCATTTGGTGCAGTGTATTACAGTGTACAAAAGTAGGCACAACACTCCCATGCCTGGTCAATGTTATATCTACTGGTTTCCTAGAAAACAGTGCTGTTAGTTCCCAAAGGGTCTGATGTAAATAAGAAGTGAGGAATACTAAATGCTGAACTACAGCAGGTAGATCCACCCCTCAGCCAGAGATCAGAACATTTTCACCATTTATGCGATGCTTCAGAATGCATCCTTATTTATCCTTGTTCTCTGCGTCAACTATTGAATGATGAATCAATTTATATGGATAATTACGGGGGGGTTTAAAGGATCATCAGAGTAGAGGCATGTGGTCAGAAATGGGGAGGACGCGGTTTTACCGGATTGTACTCACCGGCCCAAACCTGCCACACAGTGCACGGCAATGCAGCATCCTGGTTCATCGCGGAACTTAGTCTTCAGCAAGTTTAGCCAATCATCAACAATCTGGGTGGGGGGTGGAGCTCCATCATCAAAGGGCCAGTCCTGTACATTTAAAACAAAACAAAAAACAAGCAATTGTGAACTGACATTAATAGCATCATTTGGTGTCCATTTCACAGTGCATGCCTTTTTCTGAAAAACAGCACGATGAAATGCAATACAGATGAGGTACGTGTTGAATTGCAAGTCTGAGCTGTAAAACACTGCCTATTAAGCTAATCTGAAGAGCTATAGAGAAAGGGCCAGGGCTCAACTCCGAGCTGAAAAGCACTGTGAGGGGGAACGACGCTCTCGCTAACTATTCTTGGGCGCTTTGTCACAGAGATCTGCTAACTTCCTCCCAGCCAAGCTGCACAAAGAAGAGCAACAAATAAGAGAATGCAGGGGAGACGGTTTGAGCCAAAGAAAGGGAGGAGGTAGTCGAGAGATTAAGAGATAATCAGGCTGGAAAGATGAGATCAATAAGGAGGGACAGTGAGGGAAGGAAGAGAAAGGGAGATGGAAAGTTAACGAGTCACAGGGCAGCGAGAGGAGAGAGAGAGAAAAAAAAAAAAAGGAGACGGGGAAGTTCTCTGAGGCAGGAGGTATTGAGTTCACTGAAATGACGCACAAGTCTAATGTCATCTGGAGGGAGTAGTTAGAGCTTTCTGGCAAACTCATTGTCGAAACATGGCCTAGCAGCGAAATCAATTATCACAACAATGAGTGAGAGGAGGAAAAAAAAAAAAAAAAAAGGGAAAGCAAGGGAGTGATTGGCTCGCAGCCCTGATATGTTCCCGCTGACCTGAAGCCTCTGCGCAGGCTCGCTGCCGGCTTAAACAGGTTCTCTCTCTCCACTTTACACATGCCTTTTACCTGCCCTCTTTCTCACACACACACACACACACATTAATTTTTCCCCTTTTTGATCAAAAGGGCCAGTGTGTACAATGCATTGTTTAAAAATGCTTTTATTATTCTAAGGTAATAGACAGCAAGTGTCCTCCACTACAGAAATGTGCTAATCTTTTACCTGTACAAAAACGTGGGCAACACAAAATCGATGTCACTTGGAGTGTGCAGGTTATATCTGCAAGTGTTCCAAGACAGTGCTCTTTCCCTCTCTCCCAGGCCACATTGCCTTTATTTATTTTCAGCACATTCATTATGTTTTAATTCCCAAGTTAGCTTAGCTGGGCCATGAACAAAGAACATTTATAGGGGAGTTTGCTGGGCTGGGCCAAACATTTACAGGATTAAAACAAGAAAGGGTTGGAAATTTCAACTTCAGCAGCTGTCTAAATATTTATTCATTATATCCATCCAAAACAGACACAAAATATTGGCTGCATGTGGCACCATAATTGTAGATGGCAATCTGCAATCCGGGAGCGGACAAAATAAGCAAAAACCAGTCCATGAGCCAAGAAATTAGGGACAAGATAAAAAATTATTTAAAAAAATAATAAAATCACGATATGATAATCGTACAACCCAACATCACAGTTCTCTGTATATCCCAGTATAAATGCCCCATCCCATCCCAGTCAAAAATAAAACTAATAAAACATGGATGTCAGCTTAGCTGTCCTGACTGACTGACTACCCTCTTCTCACTGTTAAATTATACATAGTTACCAAGCTATATGAAAGGATTACATCCAAGCATAGCAACTTTTGCTATATAAGCTAAAATGTCATTGGCATTTTCTAAAGTCAGCTGGCTAGCTTTAATTAGGGACACTTAAGAAAGGAACACAAATTTCCACATAGTGTAGCTCTATTGCTAATGTTTGTTTTGTGTGTGGCAGAATAAAATTATAGGCTTGATGATATTCTAATGCATTCAAATGCTAAACCTTTTAAGTAAATCACTAGGGCTGGCCCGAATAATGCGAATACTTAATTCTCTATTTAACATTCGGAAACTTCATCTTTAAAGGCACCAAAAATGGAGCCTAAACTACAATTCATTTTGTCAGCAGAGGCCTTTAGATAGAACAGTTATTGTTAATATATGGAAAATGTTAAAAAATAAATAAATTCCGTGACGCTTTTGTTTTTACACAGGTGACTCGCGCATCAAGTGCGCTGGGCGTGGAGCATCATTGCATTGGTCTAGTAAAGGTTGAATTTTAACTGATGCCAGAGCGCACGCTGCTACAGGAGGACTACAGGCTGAAAAATAGCACACGTGCTGTTTAGATTATAGCCATAACACTAAAATACAGCAGGAATATTGTATTCTGTATTGTTTCTAGCTAGAAACCACGTGGAAGAAAATGTGACAGAGAAAAAATATTCACGCTTCCGGTGTAAAATGCCACGCATGATTAACGTATTCGAGAGCGGCACCGCTGCGGTGCTCGGGCCACTCCACGCTTACCGCGCCTGGTGTAAAATGGGCTTAAGAAATCACGTGTACTTTAAATTATCGGACAATAAGAAAAATGCTCAGAGCAAAATTTGAATAAGAGGTTGGTACACCATGGAAGCACGACAAGTTTAATAAATCATCTCAAATATGCAAGTTATATATATATATTGCGCTGTCAGCTTAATAATAATAATAATAATAATAAATCGTTGCCGTCTACTAATATATTTTAACTGCAGTAACGGTTATACTTAAAATGATGGTCAATTATAAAACGTAAGTATTATTGTTTTTAAGGGTGGTTTTGAGAAACGAGTATTCGAAGCATGTAAAATACTATAATCGGGCCAGCCCTAGTAATTACAATTCTGTGTAGTAATGACACTGCTTTAGTTTCTTTGTTAGATACTTTCCACAATAAACAATGCGCGTCTTCCCACGAGCTGCAGTTGCGCAGCTGTTCAGTAGCGGTCTTGCACACGAAGCGTTTTATTTATTCATTTTAAAAACTGAAATAGCAAAAAAGCAAAAGCAAACAAATAAATTAATTCTGCACAACTGCGGCTGGTGGGAATACACACGTTTATTTTTATGGGTGCTGATTTGAAGCACACAAAAACCGTGCGAAGCTACTCTTCGTAACCCCACCGCCATATGTGCAGCAGTTATGCGACAAGTAATGTTTTAGGGAGAACACATCAGTTACCCTTGTAGTTTTGCTTACCCACGATAGGAACGAGATTTTAACGGTTGACAAATTTCTACCCGTGTCTCATAAACCGCCCATCACTAATAAGGCATGAATCCCATCAACACTGAACAAGATACAGATTTCACATTTTCTGTTTTGTTGCAACTCATTCGTCTACAAAGCACAAAAACATGAAAGCAATGAGGTTCCACAATAATTCCCTTTAAATCATTTATTATTTAACACTAATTGTTTAAATGGTTTAAAATGACATGTTGAGGGCCCTTTTCATTCACTCATACATAAGGAATGGGGGTGGGAAAGAATGTCAAGTCATACAGGAGACATGATGAAGGAACAAAAGAGGCCTCCATCATGCTGCCTGCATTAAAGACTGTCTTCTCGGAATTCATGAGGCTCATGAACTGGCCACGCCTCTGTATTTGTTGTGCATTTAGCTTGTTTCAAGTCACTCGCTGCTTCACCTGCACAGAAACTCCCTAAGGGGCATACTGTAGAGCAGCTGTACGTTACTACACTGCATGCATTCTCTGCTCGGTTTACTGCCATTCTTGTACAGACTTGTGTACTGGAAGAGGAAATACTGACAGTTGTTTGTGAAGGCGCTGCACCCTGGCTGGTGGTATGGAGAGTTAGAGGACAACACTACGCTCCTGTTTTACTGAGGCTCAAACACTGGGGGCATCATTTCACAGAGTGAGAGTAATTTGAGTGCAACAGTACGAGACCTGAATGGCACTTACCAGAACCTGGATGCCCTCCCTCTCCACCGGCGCCTTGTCGTAAGTGGCCTCGCACACGCGCACAAGTGTGTTTACCTCAAATTTCTTCAGCTCCTTGAGGGCAAAGTCAGAGGATCACAGGTTACAACTTTCTTGTGCCTTACACAGATACACACTCACTCAGGGGAGGATGAAAATCACACAAACACACACACACACACACACTTACCTCTGTGAACTTGTTGAGTGTAGAGTTGGTGGGGTTGTGCGTGATGAGGAACCTCATGCACTCAGAGGTAATTTCAACAGCGGCAGGGCGGTTCATGTTGGCAAGACGGCTTTAAAACAGTAAAAAAAATAAAAAGTATGATTCCTGTTCCTTAAAAAACACTTTGGCTCAGATTCAGCAAGGAGTTCTAGCAAAAGAATATAAATTTTGTTTTTTGTAAAAAAAAAAAAGAAAACGTGGATGAGATGGAGTGCACTGGATTACAGGAGGGGGGGGAGGAAAAAAAAAAAAGAGGAAAATGGAGGATGGTCTCGTCCGCAGTGCTCAAAGGATGTATAAAAACAGGATGAATAAAAAGGTGAAAAAATAAAATAAAAACAAAAAAAAAAGGGAGACTATCCTTCAGTCATCCAATGAGAGTTGTAGATTACCCCATTCAGGAGAGGTGTTTTCGGATTGACTGTAGAGACAGAACGCGGCAGGGGAAGGAGCGGGAACTTGTTTGCGATCAGACTGAGGACTACGCGTAATCCCAGGGGGATTTGGATGAGACAGACTGGGCCCAGTGTGCTAGCTGTCAGGGGGGTTTCTGGGTAGCGTAGTCCCGTGGGGGGCTGATGATTCACTTGTTCACAAAGGTGAGGTGCTGAGCATGGCAGAAGTCTCCACTCACAAACGCCATAAATGTGCGGCCCGAATCTGCACGGAAACACTGCCAAGAGAAGAGAAAGAAAGTCAAACCCTGACATTTGGAGTTCATTGTGGAAACTGTAGTTATATCTTGAAAATCAAGATGTTTGAGGACAAAAGCTCACAAAACACTGTTATCTAAACATGTTTCTATCTATTTATACAAAGTCCTATTTAAATTACAGTTCTAAATTACACATGGTGCTATCATTTTCCTGGTGGTTGCGTCTGAAAAATGTTAGACACTAGCAATTACATTTTAATTGTGCTATATTATATGTGACCAATCTCGTACATATTTAGGTCCGCATTCCATTCCAGAAATCCTAAATCTCGTATTCCACGCTGAATTTCTTATGCAAACACACCTGCATACAAATACTGTAAATATACAGTCGAGCGCAGACTGCTTAGGATGTAAAAAGATCTGCAACTGTAAAAAATAAATATACTTTCTCAGAATGACTCAAAATACATCTTCATTTCTAGTTGTTACTGCTTGAATACAGATTAAAAATACATTGTACATCACTGTTTCAAGACTGCGCAAGACATGTTTTTATTTATTTGTGCATAACTCCGAACTCATTTCTTGCTGGGTTGAAAAAAATAAAGAGAAAGAGACATGATCCAGCATCCCAAAGCAGTTTAGCGTCAACCATCCTCAGGTGACAGATGCCCAAAATATCCCTGGAATGTCCTGTAGGACTGAACTAAAGAGCCTCCATCTCGATATTAATGTACTTAGATATTCAACATAAAAAACTGCTTTGCAAAGGTAAAAGCTACACCATAAAGCCCTAAATTCATTCACCGTCACGACATAACAGTTTACTATTCCTACTGGGCTCTACACCCTCCTGGAGAGAGACAGACACAAGAACAGAGACTAATAGAAAAGAAAACCATACAGAGAAAACCATAAAGGAACAAAACAGAAAAAGAAAAGTGAAGAAGGGTGAAAGCTTTATACAGCCAAGCCTGTTTTACAGTCATACACTTCTTTGTACTGCAAAAAATAAAAAAAAAACAGGGGACTACAGACCATACATGTACATAGAGCTCAAACAAGAACAGCTGAAAAATTGGCCAGCCATTCTTGGCCATTAGGGTACAATTCTCAGACAATAAACATCTGTAAAGGAACTTCAGAGAACCTGGGTTAGACTGTGACATTATATATCATAGAAAAAGAAATGGTGGACTCAAAAAAAAAACAAAAAAAACTACTTCTAATACAGGCCACTGAATGATGGGCACACAGTCAAACAGATCTTTCTAAACAGAGAGAAAGCTGCAAGGTTGTGCGTGAAAGGAGAACCAGGCCTTCATCACGGAAATCAAGAGACGCATTCTCAAACTTGCAACAAAAGAGCCCTGCTAAAGCACTGGTTCAAAGAAGAAAACTGAGCCTGAAGTAGTCCCACAGGGCAACTGAGATGCAGCATGTGACACTGCGCTGTCCTTAAGCAAATTAATGGGGCCATCAGGAGAACCTTTAGATAGCATAATTTGGCTTACCATACGGCAAACATGGCTGCAGCTGTTTAGCCTGAACTTTTAAATAGTCTGCTTCCCTCTGATCTGATAGAAACTCTTGCAAATCAAACAGTCACATTTGCAAGTCTTCCTGTAATTACCTCTGCATTGCACAGATGGAGAGGCAAGCGATGTGCGCATGAAGAGAGATGGTAAGTCTGTGGGGTAAAGCGTATGCATGTGCAATTGAAGCGTAAACGCCCCAGAGATGCATTCAAATCCCAGACTGCCACTTTCTACACACTGTGAACTGTATTTAAAACCACAAGCTATGACGTCATGATTGTGCAGCCTTTAGTTGCAGAGCAAAGTGTTTGTATGGTGATGATACTCATAAGTAAGAAGAATAAACACAAATATACGGTTTTATTCACTGTCCCAAACTGTCTCATGTCCCGTTTTTAAGTGAACGGTGTTGTAAATACAGCTGTTCCAACTTTACCCCCCC
>JAOUQW010000027.1:6986821-7010169 GCA_028565825.1 Olivaichthys viedmensis
CTGGAAAATGCAAGCAAAGTCTAAGACAAAGAAATTAGAGACAGCCATTATGGTACCTTTGAAATTACATGATTATTATACTAGAAGCACTATTAAAAACTACAAATGGCATCTTTAAATATTAAATAAGAAATGTATATAGTATACAACCTAAACACACAAGAATGTAAAGAAAAAGCGCTTCCCTTTAGTTTCTTGTGTGCATGTGTGTATAAGAAAAATACATGATATTAAGCAGTTATTTGTATCATCCACTAGGTGGTAGTAGATGCACTAGCCTACTACAGTTGGCACTCAAGCCTTATGGACAGGCTCAGGTCTCTATGTTCCACATTACTGAAGTGGTAAAACATCATCCCTCTGCCAGCTACAGAAGTGTTAAGTGGTAAAGCAAACTTATCGTCATTTATTTTCTTCAAAATAAGACAAATGTAGCTTTAGAGAATTATGAAATACAATTTTTTGCCTGTGATGGACTGCAGTGGTCTTATTAATAGTAATACTTCTTGTTGTACTTCTTGTTGTACAACTAAAGACCATTCAGCACCCTTAAGGTTTCACCCTGTGGAGGAACCCTTAATAGTTCTATGTAGAATCCTACAACAACGTTTCCCTTTCAGAGACGGTTCCAGTTAGAACCCGTTTAAGAAGCTAAGAACACTTAACTATCCAAAGAACCCTTAAGGAACCTTTTTTTTTTTTTGCAGAAGATTGCAGTATTACAATACCCTGCTGAAAAATCCAGCTTGGTCTGACCAGCTATCGGATGCCAAAACACAGGCCGAGCTGGTCAAGCTGGTAGACCAGCTCAGCCAGCTGGGAATTTATTTTTCAGCTTCCTTATAACTTGACTAAATAGATCAGTAAACGTTTGAGGTTTTCTAATTGCCTTACTGTTGTGTTATTTTCTTGAAACAACGTGTCTACAATGTTACATTAGTAACGGTAATTCATAAACTGTTTCCATGCACCGTTTTGGCAGCTGGTAGCTGGTCAGACCAAGCTGGATTTTTCAGCAGGGTGATTGGACGCGTTGACCTGAATCCTAATTACAGTTTTGCATGTACCAGGCTAACAATTAATGAACGAAGAGAGTTCACAGTGGGAGATGAAGGAACAGTAGAAAAGAAGTAATCTGTGAATGGTTACTTCAGTTCTGAAAAAATCAGACACATACATGCACACACACACACATATATATGCTGATCAATAACGCAGGTAACGGCTACCAGATGGTGAGACAAGCAAGTCTTTTGTATCTTTCCAAGTCAGGCCAATCAAGGCTTTATCAGCATTTGCCAAGGTCTGGATGTCCATCCACACAAACAGCTGCAGGCCACATCAACACCATATTGACAGACTGTGGGCCAGATGTACGTACGTCAGGAGGCGCAATACTCAAATTGATGCGGCCCCAAGATGCGCTCGCAATGCGTCTGAAATGAACGTTTAATTTACTAAGGCTGTAGCCCATTACCGCAAACTGCGCCTAAATGCGTGCGGTGCAAATTGCGCTTTAAAAGTGATGGAAATGGTCGACCACAGAGCTGTCAAAAAAAACCCAAAAAACCCCAACAACCTCGGAACTAAAGAGGAAATGCAAGTTCAGTAACGAAGATAATGCGTTAATAAATGTAATTCTTGTTAAAATAAGACTCTCGTACAAGTAAACGTGCGGAGGGCATCAATACGGCGACTATGCCATTTGATTGGGCTACTAATTGGTTTTCATGAAAAGACGGCTGTAAGTGTGCAATGCAACTGCATTCAGTTTCTCTTGTGGTCGACTGCGGCTTTTATAACGTTTGGAAAATTGGCTACGTCACAAAATCCATGTTTAATGTGTTGAATGTCTTTGGCAACCTTGGTAAGGACCACATATTTAACAGACAGCCAGTATTAAAAGATGTCATTTCCCTAAATAGTTATTTCACCAAGGTCCTAAAATGGCCTCGTATTACTACACATTTTTATCTATGCGATGTACTTATGCGAATGAATGAAAAACAACCCGCGCTGGCAGTCCAAGAGCAGCTCAATTCTACGCAAAACTAGGCGCCTGGAAACACTGTCTCTAAAGCTAA
Source organism: Olivaichthys viedmensis (assembly GCA_028565825.1). Lineage (NCBI taxonomy): Eukaryota > Metazoa > Chordata > Actinopteri > Siluriformes > Diplomystidae > Olivaichthys > Olivaichthys viedmensis. The sequence continues at coordinate 6,988,906 of JAOUQW010000027.1, forward strand.
ATCTAATCTAAACACGCATATCGCTGGTTTACACCTGGCTTTGGGTGGCGGACAAAGTCACGCGCAAAATTGCCCAAAGTTTAGTACATCAAACGGAATATGGAATCAGCCTCACCTTCCATCTCCATTTCCCTTTCCCACTTTTTGCGCGACCCTCCCTCAAGTGCATAATGTATGAGGGGAAGAAGCGCACTTTGCGTGTTGCCGCGTGCCCGGTGCGTAAATTGCGAGTTTTATGTACACTAGTTTCGTACAAAACACGCAAGGTATTTCACGCAGAATGCGGCCTAGTTACGTCTAAAAGCAGGCGCAAACAGCTGTAGTAATCTGGCCCTGTGCTTCTACTGCAGGGTTCATTTACACTTTCACCTTTTCGAAATGACTTTTAGATGCATCTGTAATTGGCACTATTACTGATTATTATTATTTTTTAACCAGTTTCCAATGATCAACTTGAATGTAGATACGTTTTTAAGTCACATTTTAAAAACTCTTTTGCTCTTTTGATTTAGTGCAATTCTCGAAAGATAAGAAACCTTGATAAAAAAAGTTCAGTAACCTTGATAAACGTATTACGGTTCGCATCTCACTTCGCTGAAGGTCTATAGACTTAGTATCTGCTGCTTCATTTACTTATTTGTCGTGGGCGAGCGATATCATGACACAATAATGTGCCATTTTCTACTCATTATTTCTCAGTAAGCTTTTGTCTAGATTTAGGTCTACATCTACCAGATATCTCCCCTTAAGCCAGCAGGTAATCAGAATCCATATAAAATCAGTTCAGGACCATAAACATTATGCTCCATTCTCTCACTCTCTTCCTACTTGTGAAATAGAGACTGCCTAGCTTCAGTAGATGAGAAATAAGTGTTCTCGTTCTAATGCCTGCCCTGGCTTTCTCATTATATCCTGGCTCCCTCAACCTCTCTCCATGCTTTCTCACACAATTTCCTGTCCCTCCTTTCCCCTTCATTTCCCTCCCTAGGATTGAAGTATATGCACCTGTGATATACTGCTCCAAAGGGAGTTAACTTGAACCCTCTCAATCCCTTTCTAGCCTTTTCTCTTCTTCTTTATCCACCTCTGATACTTTCACAATACTCCTCATAAATCACAGAGGTGCGAGGAGACACTACACAACAACCTGCTCCTGTCCTCTCATTGTTCATCCTTGCTGCTCCCTCAGTCTGACACATTTTTGGCTCTTCTCCCTGACTACTCACTGCCTGGAGAACGCATATTTCTCAGACTGAAGACACAGAGATTGAGTTGTGTGTCCAATTGTGACACATAGGCTATTCAGTATTTGGAAGACTATGTGGCTTTCTTATGGGTAGAAAGTATTTGGAGACACTTTGGCACCTCCCTACTGTTATCTGTCAGTTATACCATACAGTGAAGTCACTGTGTAATTATAAAACATCTACAAATGATAATATTTAAAATTAGTCTCATAGCTTGTTTGTGCTACAAACAGTTCAACCCGTTTTAGTTAATGTGTTTTGGTCGATTAGTTTTCTAATTATTAGAAACACTTACCAAGATACTGACCCTTTCCCTCTCTGAAGGGGGGCCCAACTGGCCCCTTCATCATTGGCTGCATGTACTTCATCTGGGGCAAAGGGGCATAGCCACCACCCAGAGCATTAACCCCCAGCATCAGCAGCAGCACACATATAGATATCAGTGTCATGGTCATCTGCCTCCTGTGCTCAGAGCCTCCAAACTGGGGAGAGAAAAACAGAATGAATAAGTGACAATAATTTTCCACTGTTTGCTCATTTTAACTCCTTTTAAGGTGAAATTTGCACATAAGATAGTCTGTTAGTAATGCTAATGTATTAATTAGATTTTACAGAGAGCCAGTTGTACCAAAGGGCTTTTGGAAGCTAAAACAACTACAGTAAATCACCGTAGATTATTTGAGTTGTGCTTAATGCAATCAGGTGTTTGACGCTCACGCCATACAACACTTCTAGTCTACTCTAGTTATGAATGAGGCCTTATTACTTTTTATCATACCTGAATGTTAAAAATTCCATTCTAAAAATCCCTTCAGATGCCATATTTATATTGGCTTCATTGATGTGCTTGGTTAAGTCCCAAGCCAGTCAGATGTAGAGCCAGTAGCTGGGGAGATACTCGGTAACCTTGCCAAACATAAACACTTCATGGTACAGCAACTTGAAAGGTGATAGCTACCTTATGACTGAGCACTGAATACTGAACATTGCATATTGTATAGCACAGAGGTTTAATCCTTCATGGTTGGCTGCAGGGCCGATCACGGGTTAGGTAGAACTGAATGCAACAATGTTAAGCTAGCTTGAAGAAGAATGGATGCCTAAGCATAGGTTGGGTTCAGTGTTCTTGCCTCTGCTTGTTTGTTTAACTTGTCATTCCCTGTGACAGCTGCACCTGCTTGCTTTAATTTGTTCCAAGAAGGAATGATAATTTGATCCTCATGTTACTCAGCACACCATACATCTACCCACATCTGATCAGGTGTATGGGACAGACCACTGGGTGGGAGCAGATGAGTAGTGACGACACGATAAAATCACTGGGGCTATTCAGGGTGTGAGAAACAAAGGCAATTGATTTTGTCTGTGGGCTATGTCTCCAATACCTTTCTCTGATGCTCTGAGCCACTCTCTACATATGTAAAGTCTCCTAAGACACTCGGTGAAGCATTACCATTATCCTTGGACTCATCTTTTCCACTTGCCCTGATGGTTTCCAGACTGCATCCCTTCTGAACAAGCAGACCTGTACTTTGATTGAATGTGACAAGCACCGTGGAGATCAAAATGTCTCCCAACTCTCTACATCAGTGCCGCAGAAGTTATCCACGAAGGGAGGCCTGCTGGACAGAACAAATGTACTGCTGACAGGAGCCTTTCAGAAATTGTGTCTGAAAGCACTGGACATCTTATCCATGGTTTCAACAGTTTATGGGCTTCCGTTTGTCCATGAACCCAGTGTGGTTGTACTTGAGATTGATACCCTTGCTTAGACACATTTCTAATCTACTTTACTTCCTTTTTTCTTGTGCAGTAGCAGTTTGACACTCCCAGTTATAACCACAATTCTTTATTCAAAATGCCAAAAAAGCACACATTAGTGTGACTGCAAAACCTACAGGCAAGTTACATTTTTGTTTAATATTAGGTATTGGGTCAGTGTTAGTATTGGGTTGCATATCTTTTGAATATTTTAAATAATGGATTGCGTGTCTACACAATCTGAAATGAATAGGATTGATGTGCATAAATGTTGAAATTTAATTTGGAAGTAATTATTAATTATTTTTCATGGTGATTCAATCTGAGAGCTAGTGTATAAATTGCCCATATGAGCAATGATCACTGCTGAAATTTGGGCATCTGTCCAGTGGTTATTACTCATTTCCGTGTAGAACAGCTCCACATTCATATGTGGCCTGGACACATCTCAGTGATGTAAAACAGATTCAGAAAATAGGCTAAACCTGGTTTTTTGGGAGGAAACGCGCACATTGCGGTGTGAGCAGGCAAAAGAAATGACAATCTAAAAATTTAACCTAAATTCAATGCATGTCCTGTGTCAAATCAGGGAAACATGGCAAAGAGTAAATCCATGTAGAACTACACCTTCCTGGCTTGATATCCCCTTGCAAAGTTGAAGGTCCAATTGCAGACCCCCTGGCATGGTCTGGACAAAAAAGCCAGACAGAAGAAGGCTCAGCCATGCTACGTTTTCCCACTCAACAGGGCTCCAAACAGGGCACCCTTTGCCTGTTTGCTTTGCCAAATTCACTGCGGTTCGCTGGCTTTTTCCTCTTTTATCATTTTCATTTTTATTAATATTATTCCTGGAAGAAGGATGAAGGGTCTGTTTGGCTCCCAGAGGAAACGATTAGGCTGAACTCTCACGGCGAGGCCTCTTAGTGGTGTGTGACTTTTTCTGCCATGGTGAGCACATAGTTCTGTGGCTTGCCATCGGTTTTACTGCCATGTAAAGATGTGTAGCTCAGAAACCATGAGCAATAGTCATGTCTATGCTAGCATCTGTGTTAGCGCTTGTGAAAAAACATTCGCTTCCTCTTAGTTCTCAAATGTAGCTGTTTCCCACTCCAGGAAAAACACAATCACGAGACAGACTGGGAGGGAAAGCAAGGAGGCCAGAGAAAGAGGGAACAAGAGGCACACAGAGTGGTGGTGGCAAATCAGTGTTTGGTGGTTGAATGCTTGGCTGAAGTTGGCTAGGGGGAACTGTTCCTAGTGGCTGTGGTTTTGTGGGGAGGGTAATTTAGATGTATTTAACAGTGTACCCAACGTCGAGCAGGCGTCTTAACACTGAACGATCAGAATCAGACATTACTTTTGTTCCCCAGGCCAGCACAATCTGTTTATCAAATGTTTTTCTTGAAAAGAACTGCAGACACAGTTACATAGTCTCACGCAATCTGTCTGGCCAAGTGTTCACCCGTCTATACGCATGTACTCGCACACTCTTTGTTTACGATATATACTGTAACTGAGGTCTAAAACGTACATATGTACCCATTGATGGATGATTGCCAAACAACTGGCCTATGAGAATGATAAAAGCAAAGAACTCCTGAGAAGCCAGAGCCATTCATGACAATTAAATGTAGGATATCCAAACAAACCTAAAATGGACCAATCTGGCAGACAGCAGCGAGTTTATTTAAAACAGATTTCTCAAAAAAGGCCTCATACCAGAATTTACGGTAACAGCTACCAAAATTCAAAACAGAGCAGGAAATTTATTTTAGAAAAGGGTGGGAAATAAGGAAGCTTGCTCCCGGTATTTGACACCGTGGACTTTGTGGTTTTCTTACACCGAGTCAGCTTTTAAAAACAGCACCATCTGAACAACGGACTTTAAAATATCTTTAATATTTATTCCTCGTTCCTGTATCACAGCATCTGTGAGATAATAAAGTAAAACGATAAAGCAATAATAAAGTTAAATGTTTGTACACAGGCCTTTTTCTGAAAGCATATGCAGATTTCTGACAGACAAGGAAACAACAATTCCATAATGTTACCCTTTTTCTTATAAAAGGCCACTGTCTCTTATATTGACTGCAAAGTAGATAAAACAGGCTGTTCAGCCCTGAGGCCAAGACCAACAGGGTAATCTCTAAACCCAACATGGCAGCTCAGGTGGCAACCAGAACACCAAAAGCCACAAGTAAATACTCTCCCAGAAAAAGATAGACCTTCTTTTCATCACCTCCATTCAGTGTCAAGTGACCCTTACCAATGTTTGCACAGAGTGAACTACACTAAAAAACCCAGAGCCCTGTGGAGCAGTGCCCTTCTCAGGTGGCGACAAGGCACCAAGGGCACTGAAGATATCCCTGACAGTGGAACACGCTCCTCCATTATAAACCATGTATTTGCCCTCCAAACACATACAAACACATCTAATATATGTAATAAACACAGGATGTGTAAGGTTAAGTGAATGCGTGTGTGTTTTTGTTTGGTGAGGGCACGTGTCTGGTTGACGGATTCAGTGCTTATTGAGTTGGAGAAAAAGCAGGAAATTGGGCATGAGGTTTTTATATTGAGAATCCTTTTTTCAGCATAAGGTAAACCACACGAGGGACTGAGTGCCACTTTGCTTAGCAGCCTTCTCCTGTCCACCATCATTCAGTTGCTTATTTTTTTAAATATACTGTTTGTGAACACGCCACTTATAGCTCACCCGGAGCGCGCTGTTGAGCTTTGAGCAAACATAAGCAAGCAGTTTTCAGCACAGTATGCGTTCACTTTTTTGATGGCATGCCACATTAGTGGCGGCCTTAACCCAGCCCATGTGTTCCAATTGAAATGGAGGCATTGCTAAATTGGTTTTCTCAGAGCGTTTCTCAGAGACGGTGGCTTGAGAAGCAGACCACAAAAGGGGGTCTATACTATGAAGCCCACTCCCTGTTGTGCTGACATTTAACGGAATCATTAGAAATAAATTATCCATTTAATGCCTCAGGATCTTGCTGAGGCGTGACGTAAGCTGTTTACACTCCCAGCCTTCAGTTTTCCATACTTCCCTCCATCAGCAGGGCTCCCAGCCTTCCCCAGCTCCCACAGGGGATTATGCAATGATCCTCAGCTAAGGCTCTCGTCAAGTGAAGTGACAGACATGTTAATTTAATCACCCCTCCTTTGCTGTTCCACCTTATCCAAATAGGACTTCCACATACTCAGAGCAGGAGAGATTTGGTTACTTATGCAGGGGATGTGGAAAATGTTTCCCCTATAATTCAGATGTGAATCTCTTTCTCCTCCCTCTCTATAAATGTTCTTTGAAACATAGCACAGAACAGACATCATCCATCTTTCTAGCATTTCTTTTTTGGTTTCATGGATGATGCTTGGGCCTGGTGTATACGTGCAAATACAGTTTACAGACACATGCATACACAAACACACCGATTACTGTACAGGAGTATGCACTCACAATAACAGGATGTGTTTCATCAGCATGGGCCTTAGCTAAGGGGGCTTCAGAAGCTCAGGTCGTTATGGAGAAGTCAACTAACAAGATATAGGCCACTAGAGTGTCTGGAAAAAGAAGTCTGAATATTTGGGAAGCTCGGAAGTACATTCTTCTAGTCTAACAACATTCTCTTCATACATGAAGTGTGCAGGACTGTGTGCGCCCCAAAAGCCATGAAAGGTACTTTCATGCTCTTCATTTTAGGAAGGGTTAAGACACTCTCTCAAAAATTGCCTGGCATTATGGCATTTGGTTATAGGAGATGGTTATAGAGATGGGTTTTGTTGTATTGCTTGTATATGTTATTGTCTTTTGTGTTATGCTGGTGGGAATGTTTGTATTGGTCAAGAGGGGGCAGTATTACTATAAAAGCAGAGTGGCCAAAGGCAGCACCTCTTGGTTACCATGTACTTACAATAGAGCCTCTTGCTGCTCTTATGGATTGTACTTTGAAAGGCTGTCCTTATTGCTCTCCATTTCTTTATAACGCTATTGAAATTTTTAACTTGAACATTTTTTTGTTGTATATTTTAGGTTGGTTAATTAATCAAACTTTCATGGTTTTTCATTGTTCTGGTATATGGTCATCCTTCATTCATGGCTGTTCTGTATAGGTAATGTGTACTGTTACGTTGTATGCTGTCTTGCATATTTATTGTATTTTTCTACTTGTTTATAATTTGCATACTTATCTGCCTTTTTCCCTTTATGAGAAAAATGTGAATGGAGTAATATAAATACATCTATACTGTTCTGTTTTTTCTAAGGTATGACTTTTAGTTTTTCAAATAAGAATTTTTTAAATAAAAAAATATTAAAGTGGATCAGTCAATTGTCACATCATTATGGGGGTTACACACCAAACCCACAGACGGAGTCAAGATGCACAGTGATCTTTCTCCAGACCATGACTTCACAACCAAACTATTCTACATTTCATCTTCATTCATGAGAAAGGACAAAAAGAGCATTTTAGTTGAGCCCGTAAACATTTTCAGAGACAGATTAATGACTGTGGAAGGGAAGTTGGTAATCTCCTACTGAGCCGAACTTTGTTTCGGTATTTGTGGAGAAACATGATTAAGGCAGATGAAAATACAATCCAGGTGTTACCTTAAGACAAGACATCTAAGCTCACAGGAAAGCCCAACCATTCTTTCCTATTTTGCAGGAAAAGAGGAAGAAATTGTTTGTGAAGAGCATCCACTATCAGAAACTGATGTCTGGGTTTCGGACATAATTTCTAAAGAGTGCAGAGGGAACTGGAGGGAATAGAGGGAGAATGAGCGACCATGTGTGTGCATGAATGTGCACACATGTTTTAGAAGATAATGAAGGGAGAACAGATTTTGAGTTTTAACAATTTAACCTCTTGTGCTCTTTTATGCAGTAGCTACCCAGAAAACAATGCAAAATGAACAAGCTAATATGTTATAAGAGTGAAGTGTGGAACTGGAGGTCAATATTAGGTCTATCTGGTCTCCGGTCTACCTGGTCCAAACATTCCACACACACACACACACACACATGGCCTCAAAATCCTGGGGTAAAGACAGATGACAAATCAATAACTTTTTCCTTCACCATGCCACCCCTGTATGCCCCCTCAAAATTCCATCCCAACGCTGTTGTCAAAATCTGCCATTTCTCAAACAAAAAGCGTCAAATTTCTTACTGATTCAGTGGGCCAATCTAAGCTATAGCAACTGCTTGAAATAGAATCAAGGCTGAAAATGTGATGAATTAGTGGCAAGGGATTAACCAACTACTGTAATACTTGATTACAGTTTTTGCAGCTCTAATCTATAACTGAGACTCAGCTAGGTTTTCTTGCATGACCTCAGCGCTGGCTGTACCTTTTGTCAAGCTGTCTAGTGTGTGTGTTGTCTGTCTGTCTTTCCTCAGACACAATCTGATCCTTCTGTCCTTCTCTGCCTCCTCCATTAACAAGCTCTGTTTTTCCCCTTATGCCTTTCTCGTCCTTTCTTTTTCTTTCTTTTATTCCATGACTTTTTTTGAGGTAGAACTGGCTAGGTTAGCTCTAACCCTCTCTTCTTCTGTTCTCTCTCCACCAAGGACCCCAATACTAACCCCCACCCACCCTGACCTTACCACAGCACATTGCCTGTGTGAATGCTCTTATTGTGGGCTGCCAAGACCTGATGAAGCAAAGGACTTTTTTTCTCCTCATGCCTCTGCCTTTAAACGCTGACACGTGCTGGCTTCTCCCCACACACATTTTCCCTGGGTGTTAAGGGAGGACAGAGGCAATGGAAGTTAGCTGTATAAAAGGATTGATGGACGGATAGAGGAGTGAAAGTAGGAAGTGTGTTGCAGCGGTACACAGATGGGCTGTTCAAAGAATACTCATCAGCTGGGTGTGTTTTGTTTCCGCAGCTCCGTGCCATGCATTCAGTGTGGATGACGAATGGCTAGAGTTACCCCTCTATGTGGGTGGTACTCGTCAGTGGAGTGAGACTTGTGTCGGCGTGCTCCCTGGACATTTTCATAGGGAGGGGAACATGTACATACCTATGTATAATGTGGTTTTGGGGCCCCAGGAATCTGCAGAGCTAAGACTACTCTGGGATCCATACAGGGAAGAGGCTTCAATCTTTAGTATGCATTACAGATGATAAATGAACACCATACTTTAAACCAGCCATTCTACAAAGCCCATACAAATATTTGTCTTTCAAGTTAATCCAATTACAAAGAGCACACTTGTTTTGTGTCAAAAGCTGAAGGCACAATTAGAGACTGGATTTTGCCAACAACTCATACCAATGCCTACCTGGATCTATGCTATTCTGTGCACTGTGTAAAATTTTAGATCCCATATAAATTGGCTTCAACATGGGAATCTCACTTAATCCGAAATTTCATTGGTCTTTCCAAGGATGGAAAACGCCAATACTGTAATTGAAACTATAATTTCCAGAAGGAGGATTTGCAGGCTATGTTCAAGTATATCACAGCATACCTCTGACCCATTTTTGACACCCATTATAGCAATTGTTGGGATTATATTGCCATAAGGTGGATGTGTTGTCCAACAAAGAGAAGTGCTCAGAAAGGTACTCTTAATAATGACGTCTCCACCATGATCCATTTCAGATGTGTGCCACGACAAACATATCTTTCTCTATCTCTTTTGAATAGGCCAAGACACATGGTAATCCTTTAGAATATTTTCTTAACCTGGCTGTCAGCAAAAAAATACCCAGGCTCCTCAATGAGAATGGAGGTGAGTGAGGGGGTGGGGTGGGGTTATAATTTAATAAGATCCAGGAAATCTTTGTCAAATCCCCCTGAAGTGAATTAAATGTCTCGGTATTCAGATGCAGACTGCAGGCTCAGTGAGAAAATTGTTCACCCTAAGCACAGGATCCAGCCTACAAGCTTGATCAGCTAGGACATCAACACATTGGCTTTGAAAGACAAAAATGTCTTCTCATAACTATCCTCCAATGGGATGTGAAAGGAATTCAACATAAGGCATGTAACTTATCTATGCCTGTGGTCACTGTTTAAAGGCTTGGCTTAACTGTCTGTACTCCAAAACATCCTCATTACAGATTCTATTCAAGCTGCTTGAGACCTCTGTAAATATCAGAGATGGGCTCTTTCAGACCAGAGAGGCAGGCTTCTATAGGGCCCCATTACACCTCCAATAACGAGCTTAGAAATACAGGAGCCCAGCTGCTTCCTCCCATCTGACAAATTAATGTACTGAAAATTATGGCAGCAAACTGTGAGGTTAGTTTCTCAGTCTGTGTGTGCAGTGTATGGTGAGTGCATGTGTGTCTTTGTGTGCATGTGTGTGTGGATGAGAAAGTGGATGCGAGTATGTCTTCGGCTGTGTGGGAATTTGTAAAGCAAACTTTCGGTGGTCCCCACTGAAAACACACATTGACCACTGACAATAACAGCATCGGCATTTCATGTCAATTCATCATATGGTGAAGTGTCTTTTGTTATTTGCCAGGAAAAAAGTAAAGAGGTTCATTTGTCAAGATTTAGTTTGAACTAACATGCAGTAACAATTGTTGGGACAACATTTTTTCAATAGGACCCATATGGTCATATTTCATTTTGGGAAAAATATTGCTGTCACTTTACAAGGGTTGGGTAATAAGAAGCAATTTAGAATCTCCTAGAATGCGTCATTATTGCCTCTGTCTAAAGCAGTCTGTCCTCTCCTCCACTTCCTGAAACCGAGATTTTTTTCCCCCCCTTTCACCTGTGAATAGGTGCACCTGAAGCAAACCAGTAGGTTTGTCACCAGCACAAAAGTCTCCAGCTGGACCTCGTAAGTGAAATGGCTTCAATCCCACGGGGGCCGGTGTCCCACACTAGGCCTTACTGTTCCAACTTGGACTACTATCCAGCTTTCAGATAACCTTAACAGTTGTTAATTCCGTGAGAGGGAAGTGGGGTTTTTTTTGACTGAGTATGGGTTTGACTTTGGGAAAATTCTATAGGGCAAATCTTTCTGCAGTCACCATCTTGTGAGCCCTACTGGATTAAAGGTACTGGTGAGGAACTTTACCTACTCTAGAACAGGGAGACATGGGGACAGGGGTTAAATTGAGGGAAGAGCAGGGGGCAGTGCTCCGGCACCTTTGGTTTATGTGAATGGCAAGTGGAGCTGAGCTCAGGTACTATAATTTAATGGAGATGTAATAAATGATGAAAATAATAATGCTGTAATAGTTTCACACTGCTTTATAGAGAAATACATTCATATCAAAATTGTAAAATATATTCGTTCAGTAAAGGCAATTGTTAACTGCTGTGTATATACATTTAATCATTAAAGTTTAAAGATTAAAGTTTATTTTCATATTATTTTGATGCCAAAACTGACACACAAAGAATGCTGAAAACTTAAGGTCTGGCCACGCAGTTGTAGTTAGTCAAATTAAGCCCTTAACACAGAAACTGTATATCAAAAGTTTGTTGTAATTACATTTCTAAGATATCATGTGTTGAGGACTCCATATAATAACACATAAATTGTATGTCACTGTTTCCACATTGCTGGCACCCATGAAAGAAGTAGGGCTCACCTCCTAAACCCAAATTTAGCCCCTGCATAGGGAGTAAGAAAAGTATTGGTATAGATTGTTAGATAGAGAGAGAGAAAACCAGACAGACTAAAGTCCTCCTGTGAGAGTATGAAGCGTTATGGTGTCTGCAAAGAACTTGGCCATTTAAAGTGATTTACAGAATGTTGTGATTTTGACAGGCAGGAGAGAGTTTCAGCGAGGGAATATAAATCTTGCATGTATAGATATAGATGGGTTGGAGTTCATGGTGTTTCCATTTTGATAAAATGGACAATTTCGATAAAATTTCATATATATATATGTTTGCTCTATGAAAAGACACAGATGCTCATGTGCTCTGAGTGATGATAAGCTGGAATTATTATTTTGAATACGCTTCGTCTAGACTTTGCGGGGTGTGGGAAAGGTCCTGGACTCACTGGAGTCTCATTAATGTCTCCAATCCGTTCTTGGCTCTCCTAGTATTCTCTGGCACTTCTTTGTTTACGCAACGCCCCCAAATACTTCTATTTTTTCTGGTCCTAAAATTTACTAGTCCTAGATGACTACAGTGAAATACATGCATTCAGAGCTAATGGCCTATGTGTAGGGAAAATGTGAAGTTACATTGAGTAAATCTATTTTCTATCCCAACAAAAGAGCTGTCAGAACAATGATGCCTGAAATGGTTTGGCTACAACCACTAATAAAAGTCAAGCAAAGTTATAAATGTGTAACCACTATTACAATACTCATCATATAACAGCATTTCACCAGCACATGTGGCAAACTTGCACATCATTAGCTGTGTAATGCAATGCATGTCTCTCTGACACATCATGAAAAGAGACAAAACTGGGATGATACCACAAGCCAATAGCGCTGAAGCTCACTTTAACAATCAAACCTGCCATAGCTAAGTTACTAACAAGCCCTTATCAGGAACGGTATGCAAGGCAAAGTCCTGTGCTTCTGAAATTGAGGTTAAAAGAGAGAGAGGCTTAACTGTCTTGTATCCATCTCCAGATGTGCTTCAGCTATGAAGATGTGCAGAAAGAGGAGGATGGGGTATAAATCTAGACCAGGCCTGGAGGAGAAGCATGTCTTCTTGAAGAGGGGGTTAACTCAATACTTCCTCCCTCAGAGTTATGCTGGTCTTGTTTATTAGCCTCTTATACTTCTCGTTTTGCTGTTGTCACTCACCATTCAACCATTTTTTTTTAAATTGGAACTGTCTTTGCTCATGCTTGGCAAGTATCTTAATTGATTGCACATTATCAGTGATTCGATTATTCTGCATCTTAAAGTGTCAAATCATCAACTACTGTGAAAGAGGGGCACGCTTGAGGCAGACATGATGATTTGAATCATAGGTCTGCTGACATTAACTGATATGAATCTTGTGTGCTAATGCAGGAATTGGCATGATGCAATGTAGGGTAACTGTTAAGAGAATAAATAACAAGTGAGGCTGAGGGAAACTTCCTGTCCTAATTGCTTTAAAAACCTTAATGCAATTTAATTTTGAAGAGGCAGACTAAGAATCATTTTCACAACTGTTCCAGTCGTAAACACACCAGAATTAAAGCACATTTATGGTTAATGGTCTGTTAAACAGTCTGGGGCTCACTGAAACTGTCTGGACTGAAAAACATACGAAATAAAAAAAAAAATCCGGGTTTAACGACATTGACTATGCACAGATAATTACATCCATCAGAACCCCATTTCTGCCTGTTCACTTGAATTCCTGTATCCAGGCCAAACCCCAGTAAAAGCCTGAGTGAATTTAGTCATGGTTAGGCTAGACACAATAATGCCTGCCCTGATTATTCATTAGCTAAAAATGACAAATTAAAGGTCAAACAAGGGATGTTTGTAAACTAGAGTGGAATATTTTGGAATTGAGTCTCTATAGAGTGCGCATTCTTATCTACTTATAACAAATTAATGAGGATTTCTATACTCCTAGAAACAAAAGGTTAAATCTAGAACCCTAACGAGTTCTTTGGTGTGCCCCTCTGGGGGAAATCTTAAATGTTCTATGTAAAACCCTACAACAGAGTGCTTCCCTATCAAAGAAAGCTAAGAACCCGTAACTATCCATAGAACTATTGAGGAACCATTTTTTCGAAGAGTGTAACCATTGGTTCAACCAAAACCTTTACATATATCAACATGGATTTAACAAAATGTCTGTGGTTTCCTTGGGACTTGCACTCCTTGGCATTCAGCTGGTAAAAGGAGCATGTGCTTAACTTGTTAGTATTTCCAGTTGGTTATCAAAACTGTACAGAGCATGACCTTTAAAACAACAGAGTTGATCAACAGAAAATTAAACTGTGAATTTGAATCAAGGAAGATAAGAGAGAAATGTTGGACCTGATGATGAGCAAAATGTGAAAACATCTGGCCAGAAATATTGAAAGAAATTAACGTGTATTAAACAACTGTTAATGTAGGCTCTGCACAAGAACATTTAGTTCAGACCTGACCTGAGAAAAGCCACTATTGTGTTGAGTGAGAATGTGTGGCTCAAAAGTGTGGGCCTCTGTAGGGTGGGCAGCTTTATTGTGTTATGAGTGAAAACAAGCAATAGTGAAAGAGAGCTTGCAGACAGGGCAGAGGGGCACTGCTGTTTAGGCTGGGACTGTTTGGGCTGCTGTTTCCCAGATATGTTTTAAAGGGAGTTGTTAAGCAAACGGGCAGTGAGAAGAGTGATGTGAGGAGGTAGATCTAGTGATCCGCAAACTAACTACCCAATTCCTGTGTTATTGTCATAGGGGAGAAAAATGTGACTGTGTGTGTGCCTGACACTCGCTCCTTTCCCATAAAGTGACTCATCAATGTCAACAACCTGCAAGAAATGGTGGTGGCTAAAAAAAGGCCCCTTGTTTAACTGCTTAATGGGCCACATTGTGCTGTGCTCCATTTGTGCTGATGGCCTGATACCACCTCTGTAAGGGAGAGGAGGGGAAAAGGGAGCACTTTATTGAGGGATCCAGAGGACTGTACACTGGATAGTCCTCAGGGGAGAGTGCGGGAAGAGGAGAGCATGCCCATTGTACATGCACATTCCCGATGGTTTGTTTTGAGTGAGGGGCTCTGCTTGGCTGCTACGCTTCTGTGAAAATGTACTCACTCCTGGGCCCGGACTGAGCGGTGACTAAAGTGTGTTGGCTAGATGGCTGAGAAAAAAAAAAAAAAAAGTCAGAAGAGACAGTAAGAAAACAGTAGGGCAGAAACCAGATATGCTCAAAACTTTGCAATTTTCACTGTGTGGTGCGCTTGCCATCAGTATGGTGGTTTTTGTGAAAGAGAGTAGAGAAAATTGTCTGCTGAAAAATAAGCACCGAAGCTGACACTGTGCAGACTCTGTGCAGGAAACCTAAGCCTGTCAACTGGATTGTGGACAGAGACATGAAAGCCATTTTGTTTGATCTCAGACTTGAATGCTTCTCACAATTTAGGGGAAAAAACTTGGACCACTGTGTTCTTCCACCCCCTTGCATTTCTTTAAAGTTCACTCTTTGATATAGAAGTTCCTCTCAGTGCATTCCTGCTGGGCTTAGACAATAGCTCTGTGGGATGGCAAACCAGGTGCATGGGTTATGGTCAGACTGAGTACCTTTGCTCAACATAGCGTGCATGGAATTCTAGGTCTTGGGAGACTTGCAGGAATCTTGAAGTTGAAAGAGTTTTTTCCTCAACCAAGTACAGTTTACTCATTGAGGCATTGTGACTACCAACCAATAGCAGCAGCACCATTTGCAAATATGTGGACAATTTATGGACAATGTTTTTATTATCTTTGGAAACATTTTTGAGGGCCCATCAGATTTTAAAAGCATTTGACATTTGAAAGAATGTGACCCTTAAACTGAAGAGGAGCTCAACTTTCTCACACAGTGAGGCATGGCCTGGCAGCTTCAACAGACGATCACTTCGTTGCTGTCAGCAAATAAAACCTCTGTCATTCAAGATCAGATTATCACACCCCTGCATGTACTGGACACACTCTTTGACTTGGGTTGACTAATTACAAGCCACTTCCAGGGGTCAATGGGTCAACATTCTCTGGAAGCTCACTATGGAGGCTCTTTAGTCAGTTAGGGTTCTGCACATGGGGCAATGAGATGTTAGGAGAAAACAGAAAAAAAAATGTTTTCCCCACAAGCCAGAATAAAATGGCTTATCACTTAATTTGAAATGACACTAAATGTAAAGGCAGCCCCACCATCACTAGGGGACAACCAGACCTTTTCATACTATGCATAGTATACACGACTGCATGATTTGAATCCTTTAACTTTTGTTAGACTTGGGCCTAATAATAAGACAAATGTATTTTCCCTAGACTCTGTTTTGCAGCATTGCTAATAGATTATGTGTTAATGGACATCCTTTGTAGCTGTGGTCTCGGCCACAGTTTTATACCCAGTACATGTATTATAAACATGCTCTTTTCTCCTAACTCATTTTTATTAGCGCTCTTTGACCAATCTGTATCTTAAGTCAGGCCAAAACCTAAACTCAAACAAATATTTAAACTCATATTCTTGCAGAGCAACTGCCAAAGACACACTTCCACCCAAACAAGAGCTCCCACCAATGTGAATGTCTCACGGGAAGGATGAGAGACGGCTGTTTTTTAGGGACGTGTAAACACAGACTGGCCCAAAAATAGTGCATAACAACTATTAATGAGATTATGATCACTATTTTCTTCAAAAGAAACTTGGAGCACTGTGTATCAGCAGAAACATAAGCTAGCAGCTTTAATACTGTCTTAATGATTTCCGTGCCATGGTTTGTTTTCATCTGGATGGCGAGACCCTGTTTGACCCCCATGTTTGAAGACGCATCAAATCATGAGTCGGAGGCCTGTGCGATTAGAACCACGTGGAACCCGTGCTTCTTCGTCATTAATCCAGGATCTCACACACACACACACAAGCGTGCCGCAGACTGGAGACCCAGATGGCTAGAGCGTGAGGAGAGAGAGAGTCCGGCCAGCTTTGTCAGGCCCAACACATGGAACGGCTAGACAAACACTTTACTGACCTGAACAAGATTCATCTTCATGTACAAAATCAGCATGAATCCCTCTCAAAGTTCTGGCAAATGGGTTTTTAGAGACTAATGCAGATATTTCTAATGCATAGCTGGATCTATCCACTCGTGACTGTTTCTCTGTGTAGTTGTAAGTAAATCCTCATGGCCTATAGGGGATGGAGAATAAGGGCCTGGGTTCTGCTGTAGCAATTATCTTGTTCCCTAAACCTGCTATATAATGGAAATGCTTGGTCCATGCCAAACTACGCACCTGTCCTGGCCAGCCTAGACGCAATAATGCATTCCCTTCACTCCTCTCTTCTCTCGTTTTTTTTTCATTGAAGACTGTCTCACAAGGTTGCCTTGTCAGGGCTGGCTATTAGCTTGACCGTTGCAACAAAAAGGGAAGTCCAATAAAATTCCCTCTACAACTTCCCCTTCTCACTCTTTTTCCAATGAGATTTTTTCCATGAGGCAGTTTCAGTGTGACTCGCATTGTCACATTTACAGTTCAGATCAACAGAAGAGAGGAATATTGCTGTGAGATCCTGACTGTTGTCATCACCTTATCAAAAGCCTTTAAATGATGCATAATTTTATACCCAATGTGATAACCTACCAAGCCTTTACTAATTTGAAGGCACAGTCAGTGAGGTATTATGTAGTGGCCTAAAGAGGACCTTTATACTGTGTGGTAATCAAGTTAATATTGATGCTCTTTCTATTATATACCCTAGCACTAGTCTACTGACATTACTGAGGTCTCTGATTGGCTATTTGATAGTGTCACATTCTCCTTGTGTAGTCTTCACATTGGAGGTATTTGGCTATACTTCAAGTCAGAAAGAGGATGAAAGAGCAATGCATCGTCTTTTAGCTAAAATAGATTTTAAATTGTTCTCTAATTTAGAAGCATAACTTCAGCAAAGCAAGTTATATAGAGTAAGAATGGAGAATGCTGTCACACACAATCACAAGTCACGGCCTCCATAAACTAGGCCCGTATGTGAAATGCTGAAATTCCATAGACTGTTGCCAAATTGATTAAAATGGACAAGAGAACTAATATAAAAAAAACTGAATACAGACACCCATAATCATTTGTGTGACATTCATCAGGACACATAATACACAAAATCCTATTGTGAATAGGACGGGCATTAAGTAGAAATATTACCAGTTGAAGCTCCAATGTAGCAACATTTTTTTTTTAAACTTACTTTCTGTTTAATATAATTCCATGCCATGACAATTGTTCTTAATGATACAAAGTGACGTTTATGTAAATTACCCAAAGTTCTCTTCTTATGCCTGCCATTGATCAGGTGGTGACTAAGCACTGAGTTTCTGTCTAAGCTAAGCTTCTATTTAGTATGGTTTGGAAGGAAAAAGGGACACAACTCAATGGACTTATGTATTTTGACGAACTTCCCCAATTTCAGCCACATAGGAAAAATAGCAATGGCAAAACCACTCCCTGACATTGAATATGGTACAACTCTTTATATACGCAGACAGGAAAAAAGTATAAATCAAATCAAACTACATCAGACAAATTTACGAGTCTCGTACCACTTTACCAATTTATAGCAAGCATCATGCTAGCTAGACATATTTTACATTATAAAAGAAGAGCTTCATATAAAAAAAATATAGAATAAAAAACCAAAGATAGACCAAAGACCACAGTGGACCACAGGACCAGCTTTTTTATTTTTCAATTTTCAAATTAATTTTGTGTCTTAATTGCTTCTGTTACAAATATCATGATGATTTACAAACAATTTGTAGTGACTCTCATGTTAAGACACTTGTGAAAAGCCATCAGTTTGGTCATGCACTAGGAATTCACACTTTCCCTTTGCCATCCCTTACTTTGTGGCTTTTAAAGGGTTGTAGCCTGAGTGCCAATTTAATCCTTGTTGGACAACTGCCATTTTTACTAGACAAGACTGATTTTTTTGGCACTTTAGTCAAGCTCTGTGGGCCTTTGCATACTGGGCATGTATCCATAGACACCCTGGAACTTGATATATGAACTGTTGATAACAACAAAAAGACTGACCAGACATCTGTAGTACTGATGGGAACTTTGAGAATGTCTGAATTGTAGACTTATCTTCTCCAGTTACACAGAATTTATGCTTAGCGGCTTTAAATTGTACAGACTGAT
Source organism: Olivaichthys viedmensis (assembly GCA_028565825.1). Lineage (NCBI taxonomy): Eukaryota > Metazoa > Chordata > Actinopteri > Siluriformes > Diplomystidae > Olivaichthys > Olivaichthys viedmensis. The sequence goes on from JAOUQW010000027.1 coordinate 7,007,701, forward strand.
ATATGAAGTGGCATAAATATTTTGCCATGAGCTTATCATACAATTTGACATGGTGGCCATAGTAGTCACATTTGTGGGTAAACCGTAGCAATCTACAGTGTGAATCTGAGACTACATTCTTAAAAAATAATAAAGTTTGATCTAGCACCCTTAAGCGTTCTTCAGTTTGTCTTTTTGAGGAAACCCTTAAAGGTTCTATGTAGAACTCTACAATAGTGTTTCCCTTTCAGAAAGGGTTCTAAGTAGCTAAGAACCGTTAATTAACCAGAGAACCCTTAAGGAACCCTTTTTTTCTGAGTGTATGTAACTTTGAAAAAAATTATTTCACTAGATCTAATGGACATGGTAGAATGTAAGAAAATTTATATCAAGCACATTTCAGTCTGTTTTGTATGATATGAGGCGCTAAGAGAATATAATATTGTCTTGGTCTTCAAAACAATGGGGAAATAATGCAAAGATAAAAGTCATGAAATGTTCAGCTGTACACGGTCTGAATGAGAAATTTCAGGCCATAAATCAAATTGATGATCTCTCATTTAGAAAGACTGGCTGGAGCTAGATGAGATTTCTGGATGTAGCCCTATTGCTTCTGCTTAAAGAATACATTAAAAAATATACTTCCCATGAGGCACACAGTGCCTTACATAAATGTTCCCTTTAGAAAAAAGGAAGACAAACGATTACACCCATACAGAATGGCAGGCACGAGAACCTTTCACACCTTGCTTCTTGCACACTAAACCCCACAACGACATTCAGCACATCCACAAAACCTGGCAAGAACAAGACAAAAAGAAACGAGAAAATAAACATTGTCTGACTGACTTTTTCATTGCTTTTCCAAAACCTCTTTCAGTCTATCCCATGCAGTCTTGCTGAGACATAGGTTGTCTGTGGTTTTTATTGGACTGACTTAAATAGTCCTTAAAATGTTATGGCAATGTGAATGCTTATGTAGGGTAGTATGGTGTGTGTCCATGTGCAACAGAATAAGTGAAGGAGAGGAAAAAATGTGCAAGTGTATTATGCATGTTTGCCTATGGGGTACCATGGCTCTATATTTCCATGCAGTCTCATCCTTCATATAATGATAACTATAGTGCTACAATAATTATGCTAAATTGCCCATGAAATTACATAATCCAGGCAATTGTTCAAAGCTTATAGTAGAAGCATTTGAACTGTCTAGTATGAGCAGACAATCAAGCATCTTTTCCTTCCTTAGTGTTCAGTTCTGTCTGCAGCCACATATAGGAAAAATGCAGTTTTCAAATGAGCAGTATTAGTCTCCTTTATCCTCTCGCAGGCAAACCAACTGAAAGCAATTACAGAAACATTCCAGCCATCTGCAGAAGAGTGGGAAAGGGGCAGAAAGGGAGATGGGTGGAATGGATGAGTGCTGGAGTGTATCTGAGGTGACTGGCAGTGCAGATGGCAAGCACACCACAATCCAGCTCCCCCATAACAAGATGTGACTTTATTTCCCACAAATGCCCTCTGAGACCAAGATTCTCCTGGCTGAAGCTGAAACATCCTGTGACAGAAATCTGCTCAGAGATCTGTTCAGTGTCTGGATCTAGATGAACCCAATCAAATTGCCCATTCTCAAATTCCTGTGTATTCCTGCAACTCATTTCAAGTCTGTGACTGTTATTTGTTGGTGAATGGCGTTCTACTCATAAGATTTTGCAAGAACATTTGATGTTTAGGGCACAAAAAAGTGGGAAAGTCTCATTAAAAAGATTCCTACTGTATCCCTTACCAAAAATGGTCATTAATACAACTTCTATTATAAGATGGTGGCATGTCTGAAGGGAAATAAAATAACTTGGCCAAAAGGACTTGGGCAGCATGGTCTGCAACTGTGTTTCTTCTTAATAATCTTATTCAGGAAACTAAAGGAGGTGATTGCCACAAGGAGCAGATTACTAGATTAATTACTTTAGCCTCTATGGGGCACAATCATTTGCATTGTCCATTTATATCCATAGTTTTTATCATTTGCAGATTGGAAGCTTTGTTTTACACAAGAAAATTTATTCTAAATCCCAAATTGAAGCTGTTCAAGCACAGATACAACAGCAAGAAAGAAAGTCATGTTGGCTGTACTGGAGTCAAAGCTGTAATGTCGTATATGAGAAGCCAAGCTAACTGCCGCTGCTGTATCAGTGTAATGGACGCACTCAATCCAGATTATTTATACTATATAGCCAACATGAATAGTAAGCAGTAAAACGTCTGACCACTGGCTTTTAAATATCAGACATAAGAAATGGAAGCAGGAAATAGTTACTAAAAAGTGACTTATGATACTGTGAATCTGTGCTTTCATACAGTGGGGTCCAAAAGTGTGAGACCACATTGAAAATCCACCACCATGTTTTATTGTTGTTTCACTGTTGTTTTGATCCACTGTGGCATCAATCTCTCTTCTGTTCGTCTCCTTACATAAACCCTTCTGTTACT
>JAOUQW010000027.1:7026637-7036654 GCA_028565825.1 Olivaichthys viedmensis
CTGCTAATAGACATTTTCTCCATCCTGCTGCTGCTGGGACACTTTCCCCAGTCAATATTGTTTACAGACAGTTTACAAACTACCCCATTCAATATTGTTCTGTTGTCTTGTCTAGTTAGTGTGCATTGTCCTGTGTATTTATTGTCCTGTCTATTTATTGTTCTGTGTATTTATTGTATAGTGTATATTTGCACTCATCCTCACTGTGTTGCACCATGGTCCTGTAGAAACGAGATTTCATTTTAATGTATACAAGGTATATGGAGGAATGACAATAAAAACCTACTTGAACTTCAGACACAGAACCCGCACATCTTGTCATAAACAGTGCCTGCAGTATACAGCGTTGACCCTGGAGGAATACATCACGGAAGCCATCAAGCAAAGGTACATCCGCCCATTGAAATCTGCAGCATCGGCCAGCTTCTTCATTATCCAAAAGAAGGGAGGGGGACTAAGGCCATGCATCAACTATCGGGGGCTGAATCGGTCACCGTCAAGTACCGTTACCCACTACCACTGGTACCCTCAGCTTTGGAGCAACTTTTCACCAAGCACCACCTCTGGTCACTTTGAGTATCTCGTGATGCCTTATGGACTGATAAACACCCCCTCAGTCTTCCAGTCACTAGTCAATGATGTTCTCCGAGAGGCCCTAGGAAAGTACGCAGTAGCATACATTTATTCAAACATGCTGGAGGAACACATCACCCATGTCAAGCTAGTCCTCAGCAAGCTTCTGGAAAACCTGTTTGTGAAGCTGGAGAAATGCGAGTTTTACATTCAAAAAGTGGCCTTCTTATATCATAAGCAGGGAAGGTATCATCATGGATAAGGAGAAGGTAATGGCAGTCACAGCTTGGCCCACACCACACAGCATTAAGGACATACAAAAGTTCTAGGGGTTTGCCAATTTCTACAGATTGGGTCATTCGTGGATTCAGTGCGATAGCGTCGCCATTCACGTCGCTACTCAGGGGGGGGAACACTTGTCTGGACACCCCAAGCTGAAGCGTTCCAGACCCTGAAACTACCATTCACCACAGCCCCAATTCTAAGGCACCCCGACCCGTCTGCGCCATTTTGTAGTGGAGTTCGATGCCTGAACCCCAGACAAGCAAAAAAGGTCCACTTTTCGAAGTTGTTTCGCCTCATTCGCCTGTCGGCCTTTCCCACAGCATTTGAGATGGCTGAATGCCTGTTTCAGCAATCTTCAGGTACTTCCGTATCCCAGAGGACATTAGTGTTCATCTCCCATGTGTGGCGATCATTCATGGAAGAATTAGACGTCACAGTGAGTCTCACCTCAGGATATCACCCTCAGACCAATGGGCAGGTGAAACAAGTCAACCAGGAAATTGGGAGCTTTCTGCTTACCTTCTGCACCAATAACCAGGAAGATTGGGTCAGGTTCTTACCTTGGGCTGAGTACGCCCAAAACTCCCTGCGCCATTCGGCCACACAGCTCTCCCCATTCCAGTGTGTGCTTGGTTACCAACCTCCCATGTTCCTGGGAAACCCCACAGAAACTCATGCTCCGGCCGTCGACGAATGGTTTCAGAGGCGCAAAGCTGTTTGGGAGAGCACCCACCAGCGACTTGAACAGAAGAACGAAACAATTTGCAGACCAGCATCAAGTCGCTCCGCCAGTGTACCAACCCTGCAATAGGGTGTGGCTATCCACCAGGGACCCAAGACTCGGTCACAGGTGCAAGAAAGTTAATCACCGCTACATAGGGTCATTCAAAATCCTCTAACAGATAAATGAAGTCACCTACAACCTGGATCTTTCGCCTCAATACCGCATCTCACACCTTTCACGTGTCCCTGATCAAACCCATGGTTCCCAGTCCCCTGAAGAGGATCTGGGCCATGCTCCGCCACCACGCCTTAATCTTGAAGGCCAAGTCGCCTACACGATTCGAGAAATCCTCGACTCCTTCTATGAATACCTCATAGAAGCAGCTCCAGCCAGAGAACTAGAGATAGACCTCCTACTAGGTCCCTTCCAACGCCCCGACACACCTGAGCATACGTCACAGGTCAACTGAAGAGACAGACCCCGAGAATCAGCAATCCCAAGGCAAAGAGGTAGACCCTGTAAACAGCCACTTGAAGCTTGGGGGGTTGTTCTGTCACAGCCACAACCAAGAACCAGAACTCCATTTCCCACAATTCCCCAATTCCCCCGCATCACATGACACACCACCTTACTCATTTCCCCGTTCCCAATCACCCAGCTTCTGATCATGCACACCTGACCCTCATTACACCACACACTATATAAACCGGAAATCCCATTAATTCACTGCAAAGTCTTACTCCTGTATTCAGTGACAATTCCGAGAAGTTTTCTGATAGCGATTTATGTTAATGGATATTTCTGATTACCTGACCTCTGATTCTGCCTCTGCCTATTTTGTTCTGTTTTGCCGATCGCCTAACCATTGCCTGTGATAGGACCTTGCACCTACCTGACCCCTTTGGTCTGTTTGTCTGTGAACCTGCTATTAAACCCTGTACTTGTATCCAAACCTGCGTGCTTTGTAACACATACAAAATAACACACTACATTTAACAAATTCAAATAACTTGGATTAAATTGATTATTATTGGGGAAACATCCTGTTTTTCATTAACGTTAGGGATTGAACAAGGTGTGTCAAAGAGTATAGTGTGTTTTGAGGTTAATGACAGTTATTAATTCACATTATCATGAAAGACCATCATTCTCCAGTTGACTTACAACATTCCGATTTACAAGCTATCCCATGTTTTTCTGGAGCTTAGATAATGAACTCAATGAACTCCACTCAATGATCTCCACTGAGTTCATACCTGAAGGAATGAACAAACAATTAGCAATAACTTTATCATCATACTCTATCATAAACCGTATGATAAGACTAAAAAATTGGGCTATTTGAAGCCGTATAAAGGGTCTGATATGGCTTTGGATCATGCCAGAGCAGACTTCAGCAACAAGTGGGGTATTGTACTCAATAGGAGCTACTGCTGAGACCTGCCACTGGATGCCTTCCATCTATGCAGCCATGATTGGGTATCAGATGGGTTATAAGATGCTAATCTGAGTGTGTGTTTCTCGATAACACTGGATCAGGCAATAAACAGGCATGCAGCTAATCTCTATCCTATTTACATGCACTGTGTTCTAGTAGTGGACCTTGAAAGCACAAATTGTTGATTTCAGGTTTAAGAAAAGACCAATTTGTACTTGATCCATGTGGGCTGAAACCTGGCAGATTCATGAATCTGATAGTAGCAGAGCAATTGCCAGAGAAAAAGACAACAAATTGGAGATAAAGGGACATTTCTTTAAAACTGTGAATCCAACATAAAAGCCAGATTGCTCCACACATATAATGAGTAAAAGTGTGTTGAACTGAGTGGTCTGGATGAAAAAGGGGAGAAAAGAAGAGACCAAAATCAAATACTGATAATGGAGAAGCTCATGGGTCCATGTACATCTTAACAAATTGTTTACTGTCCACAGTTTGGCACAAAACATACCAACTCCATTTCCGATCACAAAATTAGTACTGAAAATGCAGGCCTGATGTGGACAGAGAAAGGTGATGTCATAAATTCCCAGTTTTCAAAGTAAGGAGTTGGACTTGATATAAGCTTAAAAATCAGAGAAATTTGAAAACATGATCAGTTTGATCTTTACAGAACCTCGTAGACCTTAAATTATACATAAATCATACACTATAAATAGATATAAAATAGTGTCGGTATAGTAAACAAACAGCATTTTATTTTTCTCCTGGATACCCATGTTGTAATAAGCATTATTACTGTACAAATACTTTGCTCTACAGCTAAAGGCAGCACAATTATAACATTGTTGTAGATTACAACTTTTCATAGTACTAATACTATATTTATAGTCAATTAATTACCGATTGCACATTGGTTCTTTAATGTGCTTGATCATAAATACTTTGTTTTGACTTTCTGATCTAAAATGAAAAGTTTCTAATTATTATTAGAAATAAAGTTCACAATGTATAGAAAGTTGAAGTGTGTGATTTCAATGGATTTCTATGAAGTTTACGCTTTACTTATGTATGCAAATGAAAAAAAAAAGCAGGACAGATGGGCTTGCCTTTTACTTGCGCAAGTTATGTTTCTCAGCGCTGGTGTGGATTGAAACGTTAAAATCGAAGCATATCTGTTCTGTGAGATGTGTGTAAGGCGCATGACTAAAAAAACATGTTCAATGTGAATTGGCACTTAGTTTGAAAACTGTGAATTTATGACATCACATTTCAGCACCCATGTCACCACCCATGTCATGCTCATACCAATTATGTGATTGGAGTTGGAGCTGAATTGTAGATGCTATGACTATGCCAATGGCTATACTGTGAATGGTAAATGATTCGCCAAGATAGACATGGACCACACAAACCCTATGCCCTTAATTTTACTGTTGTGAAATACAACTCTTTTATGGTGGAATAAAGTGGACCATGCCATGTCCCCCATTTACTGCATGATTAAAATGTGCAAGTAATGAGACTATTATGAGATTAATCACCTCTTTCCTAAATGAGTTCAGTGGGTCATTGATCACCATCATTAGTTACAGTTTTTAGGCACTGCCTTTTTATGTGCTTTATTGGTTTGTGTTATTTTTTGGCAATTTTCTATGGGACTCACACAATGCCTATCTGTAGTAAAATAAATGAGAATCCTTCTAGACAAAAGAAGCATCAATATAGTTTTGGATTCTGAGCATACCAATTAGGATTTAGGTAGGAAAAGATCTTTTACTAAACTACCCCTTGGACAAATTCTAACACACCTTAGAATGAAACCCTTACAGACAGATTTTACAAAAGAGTGGATTTGTTGAGTATACGTCATCTGGTGATGCCATCAATAGAGGTCCTGTGTGCGGCTATTTGAGTGCCAATTTCTGGATTGCTACTCACACCCAGGAGCCAGGGTGTTTCTTTACAAAACTCATGGAAGTGACATGGGGTTAAGAAGCAGGGGCAGCCTGCCACCAGACCCTTTTCAGAGATCTCTTGAGACTGTTGCCTACCTCACCCCCTCCACCCCAGCTTTACAAGGTGAAACACTCCCTTGAAAAAAACATCTGGTAATAACATCTACCCTTCCCCCTTATTAACATTCCATGGGCAAAGTACAAAAAATAAACAGCAATCACAAATTCTATGCCATTGCATCACAGAGCCTGTTTTTCCTTTAGCTGCCTGTCGGGAGCCAAAAATAAGCTATAACACCTGCATAAGGTGACACTCCACCCATAGTCCACTTAGTTGACTCAGAACTTGCGTCTGTGCGTGTGCGTGAATGAAAAAAGGCCCCACTGTGTGCATGTTAATGTGTTCAGGGTGGACCTGTATACAGGCAATAACAGCTTGATGAGGACCATGGGTAGAACTAAAGAAATGGGAGGTGCCACTACTATACCACTAGAGGCAACTAACAACCACAAAATACCTCACAGATATGAGTTGTAGAAAATTAACACTAAATTTCAAAAGGGCAAGAGCATTTAGGAGGTAGATGAAATGGAATTCAGGTATTCTTTCCTGAGTAGACCTCAGACAAACTTGACTATACAGTGTAGGCAAAATGATCAAATACGCTTTGTATTTGAGTTCTTCTCTTTACTTGTGCACCATTTCTTCTCCATTGCTAACTCTATAATGCAGGACCCGTTGCTCGTCTACCTTTTAAGAGGGGTATTTTATTCAGGTGATCCAGTCAAACCTTTGTCTCCTATAACCTCACACTGGAATGTCTGGTATCTGCTATGTGATGGTGCTGGTAGTGGTGGTGGGTGGTAAACTCGGCAGCTGCTGAAATTTATATAAATTTCACAGAAAAATTCCTTTGTGTGTGACCACTAGAGCTGCCAAGGCCTAGCCTGGCATGGCAAAATGGTGAGAAGACTGATGTTCTGACGGCATCTTCTGGCTTGCATGACCATACTACACTAGTCCTCTTTCCCTAAGATAATTATTTAACATTGATAAAAGGAGCAAAATAAAGACAGAAGGATGTTTTTATTTACTCCCAGGGAAAGGTTTGCTCAATAGAGATTAGAGGACAGGGATGGCAAACTTCACTTGTGGTTGCCTGAGAATGGGGAAACAAATGGCCAGATGACAGGTAGTGGAGGAATGTTCCTCTGCAAGGATGTTAGAGATGCTATGAAGGCACAGGTTTTAAATAGTAATTGAAATATTGCATAATACTATACTGTTTACCATACTGATATAACATCGCAGACTCAATAGAATGATGTGGATCCATGTGCAAAGGTTTATTAAATAAATGTCCATGCAAAAAATGCCAAAATGCAGTTTAAAAATCACAGTTAAAAATATCAATCCAAAATCGGTATCAGATTTCAAAGGCAATCCAAGAGTAAAGGCCAAGAAAACAGCCTACGTTCACAATCAATGGACAGCTCAGGACTTACAGATTAAATTGGCAAGACTTTGCAGAGTGTGTGTTTAAGTTCTGTTTAAATAGGCTGATTCTAAATGAGGTGCATGTGAACTTGATTAGAAACTATGGCAACTGTTAGTATTTGGGAGACTGCAGGTGTTTGATTACAGTGAACCGCTGTGACCAGTATGATTACAGTCAACTGGTGCTGTGTTGCCATAGGTGTTGTTATGAAATCCACTGCGATGACCTGAACTTAGTGATGTGTGATTTTATTGGGAGGACACTCAGTTTAGCTGCCTGTGCCCTGTGAATTTCCTCCATCGTCTTCCATTCTCTCCTCCTTAGGACCACCAAACTGCCGGGACAGTGCATCTGCTTTTCCATTTTTGGAACTGGGGCAATAAGTCAGCATGAAACGAAAGCTCTCAATGAAGAGGGCCCGCTGCGCTCGCCTTGTGTTTAGTCACTTGGAATTCCTGACATATTCCACATTTCTGTGGTCCGTAAGGATGAGAAAGGGTTGTATTGCGCCCTCTAGCCAGTCTCCATTCTTCCAGTGCCGCTTTAATGGCCAGCAACTCTTGATTTCCTACATCATAGTTCTTCTCTTTTTGTGAGAATAATAGGCGCACTGATGGAGCTCTGCTTCTGTGACAATATGGTTCCAATGCTATTCTCTGATGATCTACTTCCAAAATGAAAAGCAGTGACGGTTTGATTTCTGATCCATATTAAGGCTCTCAATGTGTGTGTTGAGTGGCATGTAAAGGGCCAAGTATGTGGAGTGACATTGTGTGCCCCAGGCACAGGGTAACCTGTGATTGGGGCATCTGATCATGCTCATGCGATTTCAGCTTGTAGTGTTTCATTAACCCACCGACAATATGCCCTCTTCAAAGGAGGAGTTTGAACTTTTTTTCCGACAAGTTTTGAAAATTGGATACCCATCATCTTGGATGACACCTTGATCATTTTTTAGATATCCTAAATGCTCCCACAAATGATTTAAGCATTTTCTATTGTAAATACACCACATCTGCTGTCTGTAGGTTGCAAAAGGTGTTGGACTAGCCAAACCAAGCAAGCGGCACACCTCATAGTCATATGACTCTGGGCAATGTGGACCGCAAGGCTTTATATAATTTTTTTACTGTTGAAGTCCCCAAGGTTTGTAAACCATACATTTTTAATCCAAACATCTTTACTTGGGAACTTCTATATTTCGGCATGTAAGAACTGTAGACTGTGTCCCTTACAAAAAAATAAAAAAATAAAAAATGCAGTTATGGGAATGATGTCCCCCAAAACTACAGTGGGCATGCTACCATTGCAGTGGTGCAGTGATCACTGCAGCCTCATGCACCAGCATTCTGGTCATATAGCATTAAAGTTTCCCCAGGTGGTTGCTTTTTTTACATTTGTTGTCATATATGCATTGTTTAATGTTATGAGATTGAGAATGGCTAACAAAGACAGTTTCAGGCAAATTACATGTGCTAGTGAGCAATAATATATCAATAAATTATATCAATAAATGAAGTATTAAAGTTTCTCACTCAGCCACACTAAATTACATGAAATAAGTTCTTGTGCAAATTGTACCCTTTTCACTTATCTTTCTTGACGTTGATGACCAAAGGAGTCTCCTTTTCAAATAGCTGTTTACACAAATGTCACTCTGTTACTTATTTACCGAAGTTGGAATATGGTTCATTCACATCTGTTTGTTCAAATTCAAATGACTCAGTTCAGTTTAGGTATGCCATTATTTATTTGTATTACTAGTAAAACATCTAACCACAATTACATTTCAAGAAAGTAGCCTAGATTCCATTCAGTTCATACTAGACCTTCAAAAACAAACAATTATTCAGTTAATGAGGAATGCACCAGAAAACAGTTAGGAAAATCTGGTCTAATTTAAAACATACCATTTGGGAAATATTGTCAGATATTTCTTAAAAATGTATTCAAAATTAATTAAAAATATTTTAAGTACTATTGTACTTTTCTGACAGAAAAACGAAGTGAGCTGAAGATGGAAATATGTGTGTATAAAATACATAAAACAAAGTGTCAAAATGCTAAATATGTTTTGTGTTCTCAACATATATATGTGAATGTGTGAAAGATACTATGTCAATGACCTGCACATTATGTGAGTAGAACTGGACTGCCACTGATGTAGAAGCAGACATATTATTGAAAACAGCAAGTTGTCTTCTGCTAGGAAGTCTGAAGCTGTAAACCACACACAAAGAAAACCTACCGCCAGTTAGTCACTGAGAGCAGAGAGAGACATGCCAGAAAAATAAAGCTATCTAAAACTGCACAAACACATGACTGAAAAAACTTTTTGGACCACCCATGAAGGTGGCAAATGTGCAAATGAGCCCAAGAGAGAATACTTGGCTCTCAGTTTTTAAAGCTCTCTGTTCAGTGACAAGTTAAGGGGTTGCTCAGAAAGCTGGTGAAACCTGGGTAATACAGTATGATGTGGTTTCCTAACACAAATTACATCTGCAGCCCTGACCAGTGTTACTTGCTTTAGTTTGAGGATTCTAAGTTCAATATTGGAGAACTCGGGACATGTAGCACATTAGCCTTTGATAATTAAAACACAGGTTTTGGACAACTTCTGGAGAATATGATGTGGCAGAATATTAATGGAGGATAGTGCACACTATGTACACTTACTAATTTCCTGCTATAGGTAGAAAATGGCATGGTCTTTCCCAAAGACGCAAACTTAATTGGAACCCTGTCCATTAGCGCACACTTGGGACTGTATTGACTTTTTCTATCAGTGCTAATCTATGCTTACTGCATATTACTATTTATGTACACTAGGTTTTATTTAATGCTACTCTTGTTCCTGGAACCCACAAATAGCATTACAGAAGGTATCTGTGGAAAATGACCATTAAACAGCTTACAGCATGTATCTTCATGTTATACATGGTCCCTACTGTTAGTTTAACTAGGATCTGCAAGTTGAACTAGGATTAGGATCTTAATGGTGTATGTGATGGGCAAAGGCAATTATGCTACTCCAAATGACTTTACATGTCAAACTCAAATGATAGAATTCAAATGATAGTCTAAAGGAAAATTAAATACCTTATGGTGGTAATTCTATATTAACACTGTTACCAATGCCAATGGAAGGTCCTCTTGTAAAAGCCAACAGTTTCTTGTAACTAACTTACATTATTTAACTGTAATTATTTCTAATATGCTAAGCATGCATTTATTAAAAAGTGTATTATTGGTTAACAGAACAGTATGGTTTAGAGATTTCCATAGGACAGTGTGTGAGAAAAAGTAAGTCATCAAAGAACGTAGTTTAATCATCTTAGTTTTGAAAGTAAGTTGTAAAAGGAGTTTGCAATGTTCTTGATATTTCATATATCAAGTGATGTTTGGGAAAGTCAAAGAATGCTCCCCTTGGTCAAATATACTATGCAGTAATGACACTATGAATTAATCAGAATCAGAATCAGGTTTATTGCCAAGTAGGTTTTCACATACAAGGAATTTGCCTTGGTATGTTGGTGCATA
>JAOUQW010000027.1:7036754-7051593 GCA_028565825.1 Olivaichthys viedmensis
GCAGTCCTCACAGAAGCTGATGTATGACGTCACAGCCTCTGTGAACTCATCCAGACTGTTGGTAGCAGTCCTGAAAATTTTCTATTCTGTATACATAAAGGTCAGAAAAAAAATCTAAAAAACATTCTAATCTATTCTTTAACCCTTATGTATTGTATTTTTATTGATGTCCCATATGTAACTCTAATCCGTAATACTCAGTTAACAGACGCTATGTTGAATAACAACTTGAATCTCATTCAAGTTGAATTATGAATACAGCCGTTAAATTGGATGGAATCTCGCCATCCAAAAGTAGGACAAAAATGGTCCATGCAATTTTAGAGGTCCTCTGTTAAACAGTATGTTTTTGTCTCTCTTTAAAATCTTAACATTGAAAATACAAAAACACAAAAAAAGTATTTTTCCTTTCCACAACATATTCCTTTCTCAGTAAGTCTGAGCCATAGCCCAATCACTGGACAGCATTCTCCTCCAAACTGTTCACATGGAACTAGTTAGAACAAAATTCCTTCCATGAAGAAAATATCTGGCACAAATTTAATACAAAATCATAAATGGGAGGTCTCATCACATCCTGTCTCATTTTCACCCTTTTTAAGTCTTCCTTTCCTTACTTGTGTTTTTGCCTTCTCTAGCAAGGGAGAGGGAGTCGTCCTAAGCATCTCAATTTTGTGTGAAGGTACAAATTTTTCTTTCCAGTTCACAAAGAATGGGATTTACTCTTTCTATATGCATGAACCTAAAGGACAGACTAACAAGAAGGTCTGTCTAGTGTATTTTGTGTTGTGTTTTTTGGCATGCTAGTATATGCCTGAAAAATGGTCTTGTGCTTACATCAGCAGTCCACATGTGCTCATATGTTATAAAAATATATTACAATAAGTAATATGCTAAATTAAATAGTTATATATTTAAAAAGGGAACTTTTGGATTGAAATTGGCTTTTTTTCTGACCTTTACATCTGTTGGACAAGATGCCACTTTAATATGAACCACTACATATAAAGTCTCACTATTAAATCTCGATAAGATTAGACAGTTCTTACAATGCAGGCAATTTACCACCACATCTACTATGTTAGATGTGATGATTGATTTAACAGTCCAGCTAATCTTACAAGGGGGAAAATGTCTTTAAATGAAACTCATATAGATGCTACAAGATCTCAAGAGACATTGAGACACTGATTCCTTAAAAGGGAATCATATTTCAGTCTTGCTTTTCTTTCCAGTCTTATACAGGGCAGATAGGTTTATTTCTTCATTGAAGCTATAACACTGTAGCTTAAATAATTTAAGGACACTGTAAACAGAGACTCAGGCTGATTGATGGAAGGCTGGAAAACATTATCATATTACCATATAGTATATTTGCTGCGCAATGAAGGTTAAACTGTACTAATGCTGGTTAGAGAAAAGCTGGCAAAGCCTAATGCCAACTCTGTTAACTTTCATGTAGTTGCTAAGACCACAGGCTTTGTGAAGAGTATACACTGGATGTAAAATCCAGCACTGTGATCACAGATTCTACCCATTGCTGCTACACCCTCTGCAACAATGGCTATATTGATACGCCCACTCCCAGTTTGTTTCCAACTTGGTTTGGCCCATCTTTCAAGCGCTTTTATGAAACCTCCCCAATCCAGCATACCAGGCTCAATTTGAACCCCCTCCAGTAGCATTGACCATGCCCTATCTGACCACAAATGAAGCCCAAACTCAGTTTTCTCTGCAAAAGACCTAATTAAGTTCATAGCAAGTCCTGATTAGGGTGGGCCTTATAATGATTATAAAAATTACTAATCCATGCATGACTAAACCATCCACTAGTTTTCCATTATATTATTTAAAAAAAGTAACAGCAGGTGTGGGTGCTAGAGAGAAGACTCAGAACTTTGTTTCATAGACAAAATTTCTATGCTTCTCTATGGTTTTCTACAGTTGCAGTCGTTCCTTCAAGCCCATTTTTTAACTGCTATCCTCCCAGTCCTCCTATTCTTCTCCACTACAAGCAACAGCGCTGTTTATGCAACATTTATGATTAACCGTCATGTTTTGAAAAATCAGCAAGTATACAATTTTGATATTTTGACAAGGGCGGAGCAACTGGTTCCCATGGGCAGTTAGATGCAAGGTGATGTTAGAAGGGCAAACAGGGTCATGCTAATTAGTTATTAAAAAAGCACCCAAAGATTTGAGCTAGTTGGAGAAGTTTCTTTGTATAATAGTTTTCTTTTAAATAATTTGATGTACATATAGCTTATTTGATGAAAAACTTTTTTTTGACACATAGAGATACTAGAGAATTCTATAACCTTAAAAACAAGAGTATGTAGATACAGTAAATAGCAATCATTATATCAGTAAAAAAAGGTAAAACGAAATCAACAGATTAGGCATCTGCAGCATCTTCTCTGGACTAACTTGCTAAGGGAAAAAATAAAATCCATAACTTGGTGAGAGCACTGAAATGTGACAATGTATTCTTTCCACTGACAAAGGGCAAGAATAAGTGTATATTTTACCATAATAAACATTTAGCATTTAGTTACTAGCATACCGCCTTATGTCTAGGTATAGTTTTGTGAGTTGACAAAGTAATGACTCTGAAGCATAAGCGACATCTTGAGAATGACTGTTGGATAGCTAACTGTGTCTAAGCCACTGCTGACCAACTGACCGCCTAAACAACTGTCACGGGCACTCCACTGTGCACGGCTGTGCGCGTGACCATGCAACGCGGTCACCATGACGACGAGCAACACGTGCGATATAAGTGTTTATGTTGTGTTGTCTGTCTGTCTAGCCCCGCCCTATCTAGTCATGTGAAGTGTGTCCAGCTGTGTCTCGTTTGTTTCCCCCAATTAGTCTACGTACAAGTACCCCCGTGTCTCAGTGTCACACGCGACCGCCGCCACGTGCTTGTGTTTGTTTTCTTTGTCTTTGTCTCGTGATGTGATTGTCCCCACCTGCATGTCATTTGTTAGTAATTATTAAGTGTTTAAATACCCGCTTGTGTCTGTCCTGTATTGTCTCCTGTTGTATGTGTGTGAGCACGCCTGTTGCGACGTGAGTTTCGTTTGTTTCCCCCCGATCTTTGTAAAAGTCAATAAATATGTTGTTTGCACAAAGCGGCTATGTGATTGTGTCCGCACCCCCGCATCTATGCCTGCACTACGTGACACTCAGTCCTGATGATCTTCCGTTGTTTGATGTCATGTCGATGTGTTCAGTGTTTGATACCTGTTTATGTTTATGTTAAGAAGTAGTCTAATAAAATGGTGTTAAGCGACTTCGCACTTGTGTCCGTCCCTCGCACCCTGATAAAACGTGACAGAATGGAAGACCACAATATGGATACAGCGAGCCGTCATCAGCTTCGCTCTGTGAGAGACTCAACCCAGGAATACCTACCGGTGGTACGCGTTGCTAAATGTGGAAAAACCGGCATGTCTGATGCTAGAGTTTGCCATGGCAGACGAAGCCGTGGAAGCGAGGGCTGCTCCACGACACCGTAAAAGCCGACGGAGGAGAAAGCCCGAGCCGGAGGGAGATGGTCCAATGAAGCCCGTTGTCATGGTGACAGTGAGCGGGGAGGAGCTAAGCCGTATGAGCCAGGAGGAGCGTCTACGGAGGGGAGAATACCTCATCGCCGTCGGCACGTTGATCGCAGCGAGGGAGCACCTCGCCCCCGCTATGGATGCGGCCACCTGGGACGAGCAGCGCCGTGAGTTCTAAGAGCAGCAACGAGAGATCGAATTCCTCACCGTCACCGTCCTGGGGCGGCTCTTCACGCAGCGGTTTCACCCACCTCTCACCGCACTGCCAGAAAACTCCCCACTAGACATTGTATGGGGGATGCTAAACCTCGTCCCTGTACTTCCAAAGAGACCAGCGCTGTGGTCGTTCCTGTACCGCCAGTCCAGGTCACAAGCCCCCCAGGAGAGGAGGAGAAACCCCCCTAGAAAGCATGACAACAACACTCTGCTTTAAAATCAAATACCAATTCTTTCTTTCAAAATATTATTCCCAAAAGAAGATAAATTCTTAATCTAAAATCTTAATCTATGTTGGACCACATGGACAGAGATAATGGAAGAAGGATGCCGCACATTATCACTATCACCACTTATGGCGATATCAGTAACATGTTCAGGTCCCTGACCATGTGTTTTGTATTTCTAAAAGAAACAGCTCCTTACTGTAGGAAATGGAACTAGATGGAATAAACAATAGCTCTACATTTCTTAATTTCATATTGTATGTAATGTTCTATATATAGAGATTAAAAATAATATTCTTGTTGGCAAAAAGAGAGATCTTATTTTGTCATTGCATTAGAGGAATGCTACAATATATTGTAGAAAAGAATATCTGTGATTCTTCTAATCCAATCCAAAAATGCACAATTATTGCAAGAGGGCAAACATTCCTTATGACTGTTTCTTACAAATAAAGGAGAAAAAATGTCCTCATTATCCTTACCTGAGCATGTGTAATTTTATTTTTTAAAGATGTACCCAGGCTGAACTCTTGCTAGACTAGGGCACTTTTTTGATTTCTCAAGCTTTTTTTTAAATATTGCACATGAAGTCCAAATAATATAAGCATCTAGGCACATAATCTATCTTAGCCCCTGTCCATGTGATCATGTTGAGGCCATCTAATCACATTTAAGATCTACAGGGAGAACATAGAAGCTGGACCTTTCATCCTACACCCAAGTCAACAAGATGGGATTCTTGGGAAGCATTGCATACATTCCTGAAAGGAGAAAAAAGATGGACCTTTCTTTCCGAAACTTTAGAGACAGGGGATAAAAAGGCAAAAGTTCTTGTCTGACAGTATGTTGATGAAACAACACATTGCAAGCAGATTTTTTTTTTCCTCTCGGGGAGGGTGAGCGTGGTGAGGAAGCAGCACTGTAAGAGGGGCGGTTGAGAGATTTATGGACTCTGAAGTCAGAGGATCTTTATAGATAGGCCATGCGGGTTTCACCACTCAATACCTTCAGTACGTTTGAGTTGTACAAGGGGGACAAGCCAAATTCTTGATAAATGGGCAATTAATAAGTCCCCCTAACAAGGTGATGTTTGCACAGATGGACTTCCTCTCTTTGAACTGGCTACCCTTTTGCATTGCTATTTCCTCTCCCCATTGCTAGCTATCATATTATGTCAAAACACTGGCAACCCCTGAATGGGGCATTGCCTCCCGTTTCGCTGTGTGTGTGTTCCCCATGTCCACAAGCCAAGAATAACTAATCTAAAGAAGAATGACAAAGTTCCCCTAAGAGTATTTCTCATAACATGTCTCACTTACTCAAATCTGTGTAACTATATCTGAGAATAATTTAAATGCGTTTGACTGGAAGCATCCCCAACTCCATGCTGTACAAAAAGGGAAAGAAATTAAATCAAGACAGAATGACATCGGGGAACAAAGAGGGGAAAATGTGTAGTTCGATCTTGTCAGGGTTGACACTGGGCGGATGCAAGTGCGGGCTGGGGGCTAGAAGGCAGGCTTCTGAGAGCAGTAGGGGGTTTGGCAAAAGCGTCGTCGAGGGGCAGGCAATGGGTCAAGCGATGTGCAGACGGGGTCCAAAAGGCAAAGGCAAGGTCGGAAGTCCGGGGTCCAGAAAAGGGTAGAAGATCGGGTAGGCAGTCCGGGAAACGCTTGGTACAATGATAATCATCAGGGTATACTGAGCACTGAAGCTCTCTTTCGCGAGGCTTATAAAGGCGCCCTGTGATCGCCTCCAGGTGTGTGTGGCTGTGTGTGATGAGAGTGAGCGTCGCTCGTTAGAAGTGCGGCGAACTTGAAGTGCGATGTTCGTGTCGCGCGGGGGATTCTGGGAATTGTGGTCCAGTCCTGCCGGTGTGTGTGTGTGACAGATCTGCCAAAAATGAATCAGAATTACTTGGCTCAGACATTTGTGGTGAGAATAAATGGTTTCAAACAGTTCAAAGTGGCTGGTGATAAAGGTTTTTTCATTTGTATGTAACTTTTTTGTGAACAACATTTTATTAGGTTTTACAGTATGAAGACAAACAATACACGCTCAGTATAACAAAACCATAATGAATGCGGTACCTCCCAAGGGACGGAGAAAAGAAGGTTGGGTAGGGGGTTGCGGAAACATGATTTTTTACAAAGAGATGGGGCCTTACAGCTAGCAGTTCAGAAATAATTACACTACATAAATCCAAAACGTTGCTACTATTGGGCATTCTCATAAAGAATAAAGGAATGTTTGAAGAGGAGTTATGTAGAGCCTGCAATCTTGAAATGAATTCACCTGTAAATTATATTTTCTAAGAATGTGAAGACATTGTCAGAGACTACATACAGTACTGATTCAAGTTAATATTGAGCATATAAAGCTCCTCATCCCAAAAAGACCTTAGCAGATAGATTTTCTTTGTAAAGTAATGATACAAGGCCCTGTGTTGAACACCAATATGAAAAGCTGTGCTATAATTTTGTTCTTATAAGAACAAAAGTGCATCTCTTATGCATATTTAACATATTAGTCAATTTTATGTCAGCATGAAACTCTCGACAATTAATGATCACCTGTAATTCAAAATAATAGTAGGGGTAAGATGTGTATGCATCAAGGTGTAGAGCATGCTGGTCTACGCCCTTTTATTGGTAAACAGTGTACAGCTTGTTAATGTTTGACATTTGCCACAACATGTGGTTCTGCATGTCTTGGCTTTCTAAAAATTCACATATCTAAACATGGCTTTACCAAGCTTCTGAT
Source organism: Olivaichthys viedmensis (assembly GCA_028565825.1). Classification (NCBI taxonomy): domain Eukaryota; kingdom Metazoa; phylum Chordata; class Actinopteri; order Siluriformes; family Diplomystidae; genus Olivaichthys; species Olivaichthys viedmensis. The sequence goes on from JAOUQW010000027.1 coordinate 7,043,524, forward strand.
TCCAGAACACTTCATTAAAGGGGATATCTTCTTCCTTTCCCTGATGAAGCAGAAAGTACATCCCAATAAATCACCCTCTCTGATTCCTCAGCCTGGAATTCCTGTGAAGATTGTAGCCCCCCTACTATCCCAAAGAATGCAAGTAATGAAATAATAATGCATTTATTTTTAGAGAGGGTGGTAAGAAGAATTCTGAAATATTCTTTTGATCATTCAAACAATTGAAAATAATCTGAATTTAACTTAGACCCTATGATTAATTCTAGGTAGACCACACACACTTATGAACACACACATTGCACATTACTGTATAATTATTAAAGCTTCATGTTTGAGGAAAATGTTTTTGATGACAAGATGGAAGGCCATAGGTAAAATAATAAAACCAACTTCTCAGTGATGTCTTTGCATTTATAAAATGGGCAAGTAGAGTTTTACATTCTTACATTGAAATTAATTGAAGATGCAATAATGATACATCAGGGTAGGGATGAGCAGTTCCAGTTTATCAGCTACATACTAACCACTGTTGACATAAATGTGTTAAAGCAGAAGGAATACTAAACTCTGCCTTATTGTGCCCATACAAAGCCACAATTCACCATATTTGTTCTTGGAGCACAAACATCATTAGGTATCTAGCTTATTACATGCTATATGTTAGCACTTATTGATATTAGCTGAAGTCTGGAAAAACTCAAAGGATTACTGAAATACATCAGTTTCCCTATGCATTTGATATGTGGCAAACTAATGAAAGAAGCAACACTTTACTGCAATCCCTCTTTAAGCCATGAAAAAAACCCCTCAAAAACAAAACAATTCCAAATGACTAATGCTAATGCAGCTATGGTATTAAGAGGCTCAGGGTTGTCAGGAATATTACATATTACTATTATAAATAGTGGTTGTTCTTAAAAATCTAATGAAGTTGAAATTACAATTAAAAGATGCCGATCAAACCATGTGGTATGACCCTGTCCCTTATGAGCAATTCTGAAATGAAAGTGTAAAATGTTTTGCCTGTTGATGATGGAACATGTGAGGATGAGGAATGTCTTTACAGGGATAGCTGAGTGTGTGATAAAACTGCCAAAGGATTACTGCTGCCAAAGAACTATCAAAACACATTTGTAGTTCTGGTCATAAAAAATTAAGAAACAAAAATAACTCATAACATGCAGTTGTAGTGGACTCTGAAATAGCAGCTTCCAGACAAGAAATACAAAATGAGCTCTTTTGACTGATTAATTCTATTCTTGGCTCAGACTGAAACTGCTTATTCAACCCCATCTCATGCAAAATTTGTGGAATTTGTGGACAAATGATCCTGTTAATGTTATTGTCACGGTCGGGTTCGGGGGTGCGGACACAAGCGAGAGGCTCTTTTTTCTTTTATACATATTTTATTTATTTTAACATCGACCTTCTACGGCGTCAGGGAGCTCACCCACGCCTCCAACGGCGTCAGGGCGCTCATGCACGCCTTCTACGGCGTCAGGGAGCTCATCCACGCCTTCTACGCCGTCCGGGACGGCCTCGGCGGCCGTTTCTAGTTCCCCACAAAAGATTCCAGCGAACTCCCCGCCTTTCACTCCTGGGAGGGGGGCGACCCGGGCTGGGGCGGCGCGATGGGGGGGCGAGCTGTTGCGCCGCCGTCAACACCGCTATGCGGGCGGCCAGGCTGTCCATCCGTTTTTTCCTCTTCATGCCTTCGATGCCGACGAGACGCCAGCCCTCTGCTTCCCCGGCGCGGATCGTTTTTTTGCTCGCAGAGGCCAACGCTACGAAGGGGGCAAGCTCTTCCCTCCAGCGCTGGTGCCCCGTGAGCTCTACTAGAACTTCCTCTACGGTCATCCTCGCTGCGTCCATTTCTTGGGTCTTCTGTTCTGTCACGGTCGGGTTCGGGGGTGCGGACACATTGAATTCTCGATTCTGATCAGAAGGTGTTGATTAATTTTATATAACTGCACGGCTCTGACAGTAGTGCTGACTGCAAGGCAAATCACAGGTATATATTAATGCACTCGTTGTAATATGTTTGGTTTCTATAGTAACAACTAATTCACTGGGAGTTGTATGGAGAACCCTCACATAATTTAAGCCAAACAATAAACTGATTTTATTTTTAAAGTGTTGCTATTTAACAAAGAAAAACATATAGTCACTGCTGTGGTGAAGCTTTCTGTAAGGATAACATTTTTATGGAAGGAGACTCCAGTGTCAGCGCTTTGTAAGAGTCAGAGGTAAAGGTGTTCCTTTAAGCTTTCTGCCACGAGAAAGTGTTCAGGGCAGATGAGTTTGCACTTTGTGGTTTATCAGTAACATGACAAGCTGCATTTTTTTGTCTTATTAACTTCAAGAGAGAGAGAGAAAAACGAGATAGCTGTTATAAAGGATAACAGGACTGTTTCGCTATAAAGGTATAAAAAGTACAACGTGTTGTTCTTTAATAAATAAAAATGTGTAATCGTTGGCAAATTGCTGTGGTATAAACGGAATAAAACACTTAAGAGGCGTGCTGTTATAGGAAAATAATCAACTCCAGGGTGGTAAAGGCCCCTCCCCTTTGCGTCCAAAGTGATTTGTGGAGCCTCCCATTCACTACAGGTGATGTGGTTGGGGGGCACTATATGATTCCACAACAGGAGAAGGAGACAGCTTGAGGAAGAATGTTTGCAAAAGGAAATGTGTTAGGCTGGTTCTCAAGAACATTCTTTTTTTAACACATGGAGAATCCAGAGTTCCCGGTCCCCAACAATGACAACTATTTCATGCCTCTCACTTGAACTACAGTCTGTTTAACATAGTGTAACTCACAGTGATTTACACTATTTGACTTTTACGCCTATTCAAGAGTCGAGACATGTACCCTGCACCCAGTAGCCCGTACCTCTTCAGAATAGGAGAAGACATAATAAAAAGAGAGGAACATGCCTTTGCAGTTTTTAAAAGCATATGGTTACATATTTTGCAAGAAACATTAAGAAAACTAAAAAGGGATAGGGGAAGCCAATCTTGCTGTATAGGCCAAAATAGTTGTACAGTGACTTTCTGTAGAAGGGATAAACTGAGTTCTATTACTTGCCTCAGCCTTACGAAAAGAGCCCCTTGAACAAACATTTACAGCATTTCTTGTAATATTGGAGGTTATACCACTTCAGCACCACATGCTGGGATGGTAACTTAATAAAAGTGTGTGATGTAGCTCATACTGCATAAGAGAGCTGATAGGAAAATTATTATGTTTCTTACCTTCCACTTTTTGCACATGCAACATGGTAAAGCGATAACCCACAATTTGCATTACCGCATTATTTGTAATCTATAATGTTATTGAACAACATTCTTAACAAATAAAAGACTGATGAGAATGATAATTCCCCCTCATTCCCCCGTAATTTGGACTATAATTTTCTCATAACATATTTTGGCTGCATTCTACACTCATTGCTATATCATGCCCATGTTCATCATTCTTCCATGTAATAGACTTCAGTTCCTTCTGCTTCCTGCCCTTTGCGTCAACGTCACAAAAAAAAAACATTTGCCAAGCTGAGGACTTCAACATACAGACAACAAATTCCTCAGTGTTGAATTAACTCGTAAAGTGTACACTGATGTCCAGCTGGATTCAAGTAGGTGCTAATTTAGCACTGAGGATTTTGCTGTACACTTGTGAGTACCACAATGCCAGTGTTTGACACAACATGAGTTTTGTCTAGGCACACACTAAATATTTATCTACAAACCCCTGGAAGCAGAAGGGAAAGGAATAGTATTTGAAGACTGAAAAAAAGAAAAACACAAGATAATCCTTTGACATATTGAAAAATATCACTAGTGCTTAGTTAACCATTTAAGTCCCAGGAGCTTTTGGTGTCCAGACTTACATTCCTGTCAATACCTTTCCTATTACTTTCACTGTATTTCATTCATCGTAAACTCTTAGAAAAAAGATTCTTCAAGAGTTCTTAAAAAAGGTTATTTGTATAATTAAGGGTTCTTAGCTTCCTAAAAGGGATCTAGTTTGGACCCTTTCTGATAGGGAAATACTCCTTTAAGGGTTCCCCCAGAGGGACAACTGAAAAACCCTTAAGGGTTCTAGATTAAAAAAAAAATTCAAAGAGTGTAGTTACTCAATAATATGCTTTTGGATGAATAACTGCTCTGTAAAATAAATGTGCCAAGATTCAGAATTCAATTCACAGGCATTTTCGAGAAGCTCAAAGCCAGTCAGCCAATTTTGGAATGAGGTATGGAGGATAGGAAATCAAAATAGCCAAATGAATGCTAATTACGGTTGAAATCAAACACCATCAATTGTAATGTTTCAGCATTTTTGCCTGTCCTTCCCTATCGAACTCTCGGCAATCCATGCTCTGATAACGGAAAGGAAGACAACTGTGAGAAAGACCAAAATCTTGGGAATAATAATAACAATAACCAGTCAGAATTGAAACAGCAGAATGGTCTTTCGAGCCTTCTCCGCTCTAGTAACTCAAACCAGAATCAGCATGTGAGAAAAACATGCTAAGGAATTCCTTAAATAATAACCAAGTGTGGAGAGATAATAAACAGCATACTAGTGATGCGCATAGACCAAAGAATTTCTCATATAAACACACATCACTTTAGACACACATGATTGTAATAACAGAGTCATCTATAAATACTGTGTCCGAGAATCAAATTTTGTAGTCTTTTATAGACTTGATTTTAGATGTTTCCTCAGTTCAGTGTTCAAAAGGTAGTCCTATATATGTCTCTTTAGGTTTACACATTTGGTTAAGTGTCTCTCTGTTGTGCAGAGTCACTCCATTGTCACACCTGCTAGTAGAATAAAATTGTTTAATGCATTGCTAATAGAAAATAATATAGAATAGCAAGATGAGGGTTACAATGTAAAGGAAAGGCAAACATCCCTACAATGGAGGAAAAATCATATCACATTTCTTTAGTTAATTAATAAGTTAGATACAATGAATGGATTTATTGATTGATCGGATTGATTGACTAACTAACTAAACTTGGCTGGCTCAGTTGTCCCCTAAATAAGTAACTGTTTTGAAATAAATCTAAATTCTGGTTTTCCCAGTCTGAAAGCCACTATTGATCCTTTTTCACTCCTCATGAAACAGACTTGCAAACATTATCACCTATAAACAATTAGCAGGTCAGCACACAAGCTAGCAGTAAGGTTATCACACGACATAATGTTTAGAATACTGGAACATTCTAGCTAAATAATAAAATAACTATCCATTTCTCATGCATTCTAGCTAAACATTTTGAAATAAACATAGACTATTCAAGCACATAAGAGTTAGCTAGCTAGCAAAGATAAGACTAGCTATGCTTCCTTTTAGCTAGTAGCCAATAGGATTATGGTTTTGGTAGCCTTAAAATTGTGTTAATTTTAATACATTGGGAATTTAACACAGTGGGATTTGAACTATCTGTAGCGTTTTTACTGCGGGTAGTGGAGAAATGACTGATGGCAGATCAGGTTTGGGGAGCAGAGCTTTTTATTTTGAAAAACACTCTCTGAAATTTAATGTCATCAAATGTTACATCAATTTGGCTACTAGCTGTTGTTTTCATCACACTTTCCTAACAGTAGCCTAGCAGTTTAGCTCAGCTGCATTATTAGCTCAGGCGCAATATCAAGTTCAAGTAGGTTTTTATTGTCATTCCTCCATATACCTTGTATACATTGAAATGAAATGTGGTTTCTACAGGACCATGGTGCAACACGCAACAATACAGCAGCACGCTATACAGGACTAATAGCTGTATATGTCCAACCTAGAACTGATTCTGCGGCAAGTGAGCAACCTCAGACATTGAACCCCAATGGATTTGAGGGTTAAATAAAAAAAGGTTGTTTAGCCGTTTGAATGAATCTTCAACATATATCTACATGAAGATACACATCTCATGCACATCCAATGAGTTGAAGTCTGCTTACAACATGACATTTTTAAAGATGATCAGATTATAGCCCTGTCAACTTATTTCCATAATTAGCTTCTGTGGTAAAAGAATGATGTTGGTCTTTTCAGTTAAGAGGAGTCTAAACTTCTGCTGGAGTTGGCCAGGACTATACTGAAAGTAGGTGACATCAAAATTCAGAGTCAGATATAGGAATATGATTAATGTATATTGTTATGAAAAAAAAGAAGAACTTTGTTAGTTAAAAGCAAAAGGGAGCTAAAATGAGACTTAAACCCCATAAAATGTTGACTTGGTCTATTCTTTCAGATTTTTTCTCACATATTTGCAAATGAGACTGTTGTACATTTTGGGGTACAGGGAGGTTAAGCAAATGTTTTGGCCTGTTTGTGGTTGGAGATTGCTTTATGAGCACACTCTCTCCGACTTATCAGTCTACATCTCAGGCTGACGTCTCTCCATGCAAAATATTCCGCCTGTCTGTGAGAAGACAAACACCAAGAGGAAGAGACGCATTAACGGCCGCATTCAAAGTCCTGCCAAGTGTCACTGAGCATTACAGTCTGAGCCAGACTGTAATGCTGCACTACCGACCTCTATTTCCTGTTTCCTGCCCCAAGAGAACTGAGAGACAATCTAAGGAAATAATTCTGAATTGGGATAGCAGAAGAAAGTCGTCCCAAAAGCAGAAGGCCCAAGAAGGAGACCCCAGGGGAGAGAGAGTTGCTATTGATTATTCCAAAGTTAATGCTAATGTGCATCTGGTTAATAGGGCAGATCTTATTCTCTCTCTTTCTCTCTCTCTCTCTCTCTCTCTCTCTCTCTCTCTCTCTCTCTCTCTCTCATAACAAAGTACAAGGGAAATATAGAAGTATAGAGGAAAGTGTACTTACAATACTTTTTTTTTTTTCAAACTTGATTACACACATTACACACACTGAAAATACAGGCAAATAAAGGAGTACATACCTATGTTACAATGAGTACATTAACAGATAGCGGGTGCAAGTGAAGATGGGAGAAGGTGTCTGTGTGGAGCCAGTTTTCAGTAGGCTGATGAAGCAGAATCTTGATTGGCTAAAGGTTAAAGGGGTATAGATAAAAGTGTGAAAAATATAGAAAGAGACCCTAAATGTGTGCTCCATATCAGTGGCAGGCCATGCATTTTACGATGTTCATTATAGATCAGTATGCATTCAAAGCAATAGGGTTTATTAATGTGCAGATTCTGGTAGCTATGGGTATCTCTCATAGTTGCTAACCTAAAGGTATTGTACAAAATCTTTCCTTCAAAAATGACTGATGGCAAGTCTGCACTTGGATAGAGCTAGGTTATTGTTTTAAAGGATATACACATTTTTAAAAAACTCTCTGCCTGTCCTTAACCTTGATTGTAGATTGTGGACTGTGTATACTGTGTGCATAGATGAAAATCTCACACAGTAACAAACTCTTTGTCTCAGCCTGGCTCTACATCGGCCACGCCCTCAGTATCGTGCTCCCAGCGGTCTGTCTCGCCTGAGTATTGACACCGGTAACTCGTTCTCCAGCTCATTAAGGACTCTTTAAAAGACACTCTTATTCAGTCAGTCGGCACGCAGCATTGCACTGTTTTGTTCACGCAATGCCATTTCCCTGGCACAGGTCCATGGATTTCCTAGTCTATGTTATCTGATTTTAGTTTTTTATTGTTGTCTTGCTTGTTGTAGTTTTTTTGTTGTGTCTAGCCCTTGATCTTACTCGCTGTCTTTAACATAAATGTTACTTCCTGGTTGTCGATAGTTCACTTTGTATTTTCTTTTTGTTGTGTTAGTTTCACATTCTGTTTCATGTTGGTTGTTTATGTCAATAAATCCCAATAAAATGTCTAATCTCTGTTCTGAATCTCTCATTGTTACAGCTCACCCTTGATGGACTTATCACTATACCAATACAACCTGACAATTTCTTTTATGAAAGAAAACCAGTTATGAATCTTTTTCTTAACCCCAATTCCCATGAGTCTAATGTCAAACCCATGCAATTTTGCTCCACTCATCTCCTCTCTGTTGAACGCAGAAGGAAAATACAGCAACTGGAAATAGAGACCTTGGAATTATAAGGTTCTATCTGACA
>JAOUQW010000027.1:7162891-7183665 GCA_028565825.1 Olivaichthys viedmensis
TGTTCGGACCACGCCCCGCTCCAGTGGCTCCACCGCATGAAGGACACCAACGCGCGGATCACCCGTTGGTACCTGGCGTTGCAGCTGTTTCAGTTCGAGGTGGTCCACAGGCCGGGGGTGCAGATGGCTGTAGCGGACTTTCTCTCCCGCCAGGGCGAGCGGTGGGGGTGTGTGGCAGCAGGGGCATGGCCGAGCGTCGGTGGCTGCCGGAGAGAGCGGGGTCATAGCGAGGTGACAGGTAATCGCGGGAGTGCTCGCACCTGTGTGTGATTTACCGATCCCTATTTCTGACTCTCCCAACCAGTAGGCGAGTTATGCTGGACGGAGGAAGAGAGCGGACGCCGAGACAGAGCGCGAGCGAAGCACTTCCTCATTCCCGAGCCGCTGTCGTTTATGTTTTGATTTTTTTTTTTTTTTGTTCTTTTGTTTCGGCGCCGAGAAGCGTCCCCTGAAAAGGGAAAAAACAATAAACCACCGTTTCCTTAACCCTTTATGCCTGTCGTCTGCCTCACTCTCTGCGATTTCCGGACCCAAAAGACTAAAGTGTTATGTCCACTTGACATCAAAGTCAGTTGTCATAACATGCTATGTCATTTCACCCCAGAAAGTGTCATTACACAACCTAATGTCACCAAAAATCTGTCACTTGAGGTCCAAGCCTTTATGACAACTGACGCCTATTGGAATAGTAGTTCATAAATGTTTGTCGGTTTATGTCAGTTGTCATGAAGGGCTTATGTAGGTGTCATGTAGCCTTCTGAAACCTGTCCTACAGTAAAGTGTTACCGTCTCTCTTGATGTCACTGTCTTAAACATCCCAAAGTTCCTCTAAATGTACATACAATCTTTCTTTCTGTCCATTCCATCTTCGTGTCGTAGTTGAGTGTGGTGTCACCAAGTCTGGTAGGTACTCAGCCAAATGGTTTTATTGTTGTTGTTTTGGTTTTTTTGCCTTCAGGGGGAGGAGTGGCCTAGAAAGTGGCCTAGAAGCTATAAATTATTTAATAGGAGCCTGGATCTTGGGCTGAGGCATGTTGGCATCTGCTGGTGTAAGCAATGACCGTTTTGTTGGTACCATACTGATAATACAACACAACAACACATCCCCAAATCTGTCATGCAATGCACCTTAGGGTTGCTACAAAACCCTAGGAATGACCATGACTGTTTCTTGACTCTTGCAGGGACCTCCCACTCTGACAGCTGCTACTTTGTCAGTTCTAATACTATTATCAGAAACCTGATGACCAAGAAGACTTTCTGCTGAAGAAAATGACACATCTGTAACTTTCAACCCTGATTCCAATAAACACTTAAGTATAATTTCCCACCTCTCCAGGTGCTCATCATATGCCTGAGAAGAAAAAAAAGTAATCAGGTAGACCAACACAGTAGCTTGTCACTGAGATTGTGCTGACCCATTACAGATCCCAAATGGTATCCCCAGATGCTCATATAGCTCAAACGGTGTAGCACATCATCTGCGGTCTGTCTCTCTCACACAAAGCTACTTGGTGAGAGCCGCTAGCATTTATCAAGAAACATTTGGCCCCTTCAGAGTATGAAAACTCTCACCAACTCAACACAAAAGAAATGTATTCTGCTTTGTCTTGTAGTCAAGTTACATCTAGTCCATGCATACTGGAAGACGACCATCACTTTTACACATACATATTACTGGTGGGGTGTAGGCACGAACGCTTTCTTAAAGGACTTCCATATTCAGCAGTTTTGAATGTGCTCGCTAACTACTTTGTATTGTGTAACTCAAACAACTTAAAATAAGACCTTGATAAGCAATGAACTACTAGGAAAACCTATTACGCTATGTATAGAAAAAGAGCAGTGTAACTCACCAGAGTTAGTGCTAGTGGTGCTGATCATCCATTCCTAATTCTTTCTTCTTTTTTTTCCTCCATTGACAGCAAATCTAGCTGCCCTTCCTCAGCCATTGCAGCACTTTGATCATTTCAATTTCTGTATTAATAGATGCACACTAACATGGTAGCTAGTGTTTTGACCTACTTTCTTAATCACACAACTCACGCTCTGAACGTGGAATTAAGATTGGGTCTCACCTTAACAATCTCTTGTGAGTCTCAGTTACTGTTTATGGCTAAAAAAACAGATACAGATCATTAAAATACATTGTATTTTCTTTTCGTCGTCAATTGTGCAACAAAGTATCAGTGAATAATTCAGTTTTGGAAAAGACAAAACAAAAGTACATTTCATCATTGATTTTAAAACAAGGTCCTTATACTTGATGTTATTTTAGTTTTTCGGAAAAAAAAAAGTAGTGCTGGCCCGAACAGCATTTTGCTGGCTTTGAATACTCGTTGGCGTTTCCGAACGAGTACTCGAATACTTGTTCTCAAAACCACCCTTAAAAGCAATAATACTTACGTTTCATAATGAACCATAATTTTAAGTATGTATTAATAATACTAAGCCAAGATACTGCGTCCGACAGCACAATATATATATTGAAATATTTGCGATGATTCATAAAACTTGTCATACCTCCATGGTATACCAACCTCTTACTGCAAATTTTTTACATTGTCCAATAATTTAAAGTGCTCCCAGACATGTGACTTCTTAAGCCTATTTTATACCAGATGTGGTAAGCACGCGACACGGTGCAAGGCTTCCAATATGGAATATTGCCATGTTAATCAATGTGACATTTCACACCGGACATGTGTTGCGTGCGCAGCGGCATGCTTGACACGAGCACCAAGCGTGTTTTTTCGCTTGAGTCCTATTTCTTTTGCTAGAAACAATCCAGAATACAATATTCCTGCTATATTTTGCAGTGTGGCCATAATCTAAACAGCACATGGGCCATCTTTCAGCCTGTAGTCTACTGTAGCAGCAAGCGCTCTGGCGTCGGTTAAAACTGCCACAGAGCGTAGAAATGAAAATCTTATTGGATTATCAAACTTTGTGATCACATACAGTGGTAATGCATGTTTATAATGATCTGACGGTCAGTACATATATTTACTAAACCAATGCAAAAAAGCACAGAAAAGAAAGGCTCCAAGCCTGGCGTACTTGACGCCACCAGTGTAAAATGAACAGCATTGTGGAATTAATTTATTTTTAACATTTTCCATATATTAACAATGACTGTTCTATCTAAAGGTCTTTGAAATTTGTTGTAGTTTAGGCTACATTTCTGTGGCTTAAAAAAGATGAAGCTTCCGAATACTAAATAGAGAAACTAATACTAACATAACAAACGAATATTCAAGTATTTCAATTATTCGGGCCAGCCCTAGAGAAAAGTTTGTTGTGTTTGGTGGACTCCCAAATGGCTTGTAGTCAATTATAAAATTTGTGAACAATTCTCACTACTTGTTGTGTGCAACATTAAACATATCCATCTGCCTGAGCTGTCTTCTCAAGCATAATCGCACAAAATCCAAGAAAGGCTAAGCTGTAAATCGAATTCAATATCACTGTCAATGCTTGTAAAGATAGCAAAATCAGGTCTTACTTCTCTGTCATAGAGGGTTGAGGTGAGAGATGTTGAGATGTTCTGCACAGATAAGTCTTGTGTAGATCCAAAATTCTCACAATCAGAGAAAGCTAACGTTCTCTTATAGATATAATCGTGAGTGGCTTTTTCCCTGGCTAATTCATGAACAAGTTTTGCTTGTGGTGTTAGTAGACAGGGGAGAAATTATCTGGCAACAATCTGTTAAAAATCCTGATTTTTTTTCATTTCAATCCAAATCCGTCTGCCTCTGTACCACTTATGGGGATTAACAAATTTTTTAAGTATTATTATAGACTTTCAATTTAACAACACCTTTCCAGCACCAGTGCTGCTTGCACAAAAACTTAATGTACAGCCCTGATTGGGTATGAAAAAGGACTTCTTAAGCCTATGTAGAACTAAACCCTGATTGTTTTTGAAAAAATTCAGTCATTAGTTAAGTGTTGAACATAGAAGATCTCTGCTGTTCCCTGTGACATACTCACTGATGAATAAAAATAATCTCACAAAGTAGTTGTAAGACGCAGACTCACACAAACTCACGAGAGGATCCAAGTGCAGAGCTTTATTTTGAAGTACAATCCAATAGCAGTAGTCAACAATGCAGGCAAGGGGTCCAGAAAATCAGGTAGTTAGACAATCAATGAACAAAACAGTAACCAGATTCGGTAACCAGATAATCCACTCGGTAGGTAACCGCTCATCTAGAGATAGGCAATACTTCACAATGAATCCAGGTAAGTGTGTGTATTTACACTGAAAGGGGGTGATGATGAAATGTGGAACAGGTGAGTGAACCGGAAGTGTTAGAATTCGGTTGATTGGGCCCTCTGGCGGTGTGGGGTGGTATTACTTGGGATGTTGTCAGTGGAGACCGTGACAGTAGTCATAATGGCCTTGAGCATAACCAGTGCAAGGCAGGCCTTAGTGGTTATCAGAGAAAACTGGTAATCAGCATGAACCCAAAACGAGACGGAAAATCTGTCACTTGGGCCGGTTGCCACGCCAATGGCTGCCATTAATCACATGTGTGTCTGTGTCTGTGTTTGTCTGGTCTCCGCCCTGTCTCACGTTAAGTGTCCTCACCTACCTCTCGTTTAGTATCTCTATAAATACTTTCATGTGTCTGTCCTGTGTTGTCGTTCGATGTAAATGTCATGCTATGTTTCATGTCACATTGTGATGCATGTTTGTTGTTAGTAGCAACAGTAAAGTGTATATGTTGTTGAAACGGCTTCGCGATTGTGTCCTTTCTGTGCGCAATGACCCAGAGCGTGACAACATCAGCATGAAATTCTATCACAGTACAGTACTAACTAATAAAATGTCACAATCAAAATTCTGGTATTCAGAGAATCAACCTAACCTCACAAAATTCATAGTAATTCTAACAAGCGATAGTAATTCCGTTGGATTTTGTAACAATAAAATTGTAAGAACAGCTATGACCGCTAGCCTTAAACATTCATAACTTTTTCAACAACTTGGCTCATGCGAATTTTTACGAATTCGCAATTGTGAGACCATGTTGCTAGAACACATAGACTCCTGTCTAACCACCTTTATTTACACACCACATAGAATTTTAAAAGCTAAAGAACAAAAATAAGCTAGGGTTCCATGGGTTAATGAATGATTAATTGATGTTCCCAAAAAGCATTTTTCTAATGAGCTTGTAAAAATATCAGCCTTCTACACAATTCTGTTTTTCATTTGGTCTGCCTCATTTCACTGTCTAATCAGCATTAGTCAGAATGGAGATCTCCAAAACATGCCATTAACTCTAACTAGTGCAGAGACTCTTCTCTCTCATGTCTGCTATTACCATTTTTCACAGCCTCCCTATCTCTCCCCAGTCGCAGTTTGCAGTCTACCGGCTCTAACTCATACACTACAGGATCAAACACTTATTGAAAACTGTAAGATAAGTATACATCTCCTCCAGTTGGTATGACTTATGGTCTGGGAAAATGGCCACATAAGAAGAGTATCGGCAGGGACAGAAGGACTGAAGGCTGAGTGAGCCTCAATTATCAAGTTTTAAAGTCATCCCAGTGAACTTTATGTGCATATCCATGAAAAAGAGTTTCAAGGAAAGCTAAGAGATAAGCAGAGCACTGATGGTAAATGTCTCACATGTTCTTCATAGGGCTTTCTCCAATGTCATGTCCAGCATAAATATTCTTAATTTGTAGTTTTTATTCATGAAATATATTTTGAGGTGTGCTGGTTACAGTGTGTCCTCTACACCACAGACTCTTTGATACTGCAATACTACACACGTTCTTCTAAGTTAAGTCTCTCGGTCTGTGTTGCCATAAATAATAAAAGGAAGAAAATGCCTGGGCTAGAACTATTTCCCATCTAAAATAAGATTTAGACTCAATAGATTACTTTTGATGGACTTGCATAGCCTAGTCCAACCTTGGTATCTCATCTCTCTGATTAAATAGGAGTCAATCACACTTGATTTCACAGTTTATCAACATATTACATGCAGTGGCACAGACTAAAATAAATCATATTTGGCCAAATGCATGTAAGCCTGATTCTTAAACTTGCAGGTTAGCCAGCTGGTAGAATGAGAAAATACACAACCCAAATACACAAATCTTGTCAGGTTAGGGTAAAAGTGATATGTAATGACATATGTATACGTTAACAAGTAGCAAATAAAATGTAGCCTTATACAACCTAGACAACTACTGCGTCTCTGTATGTGTCAAACAGGCTTAAATGAAAGTCATTTTCCAGAAGAAAATGATCTGGAAACTGTTGATTTTTAGATTGCATTTAATTTCTCAAAAATAAAGAACACCAGAAATACTACACAAAATAATTTAACTATTTTAAATTTACACTTTAATCGAGTTTAATAATATAAATGTCTGTTTTTATTCATTTTATGCATTGTTCAAGTAAATTTAGCTCAGTGTGACTGCCCAACATGCCTACCCACTCACCACACCCCCCTTGGCCTTAATACAGCCAGTGTGGCTTGATAAATGGACAGTCAACTCAGTTTATTATGATGAATGGGAATTCGGCAACAAGAACAGAAACAGGGAAAAGTGCTACCGGTGGCAAAATGAAAGCTGATGCCTACATGGCCACCTGAAATTTTAAGTAGCTTTTCCCATGAAGCATCTTCTATACGTTTTTCCTATATGTACAGTGCAAAAGTTTGCATCCCCTATGGTTTCTGGGTGAAAAAAGGAAAATGTATTTCCATTTTACAATTTATCTCCAAAAAAAATAGAATTCCAAGGTGTTAAAAATATAATCTGGGTGTATCCTGCAACAAAGCATCAATCTAAGCCATAAAACAAAATCAACAGAAAAGTACTTTTAAAAAAGAAGTATTGCCATGACCCTCTCAATCTCCTGACCTGACAGATATGTCAGGAAAGATGGACAAATATTGTCCAAGCAATCTGACAGTTATAACAGATATGTCAGGGAAAATGTGCAGGAAATAGGCTATGGGCAGGGGGAATATTACAACTAGGGTTGCATTAGAGTTACTTATGATTATAATTTGGCTCATTTTGTGATTCCAACAGTTAACATATTTGTGAAAAACTGTTCCTAGTTAAAAACAAAGTTTTGGTTGACAAAAGCCATTTGCTGTTGGCTGTATTTTCTGAACCTGGCCTAGGTAATATTGAACAAATGAATTCATTATAGTTTTAAAGGTAACCTCTTTGACAAAGCTATACCCCTATAACATGGAAAAGACTTTAGGCCACTAGCCATTGAAGTGGATTAATGTATTTTAGAGCATCCTCTGATTTGATATTTGGCACATAGCAAAATTTAATCCACTGCTTGATCCAAACCAAGAATCACTCTTTAGGGGTAAGAACTGCGCTTATCACAAACCACTTACGGGCACCAAGTCTGTAGGCACTAGTTGCATGAATGTTGAATAATTCCAGTTATCTGTTACTTGATAACTGGGTTTCATCCAGAAAAGTCATAAATACATAGCCTTCTACAGCTAAAATTAAAGATTGGCCTGGTGTGACAGGAAGGCAATCTAACAAGATAATAGATGCATTTTATTATGAAGGTATGCCTTAGTAGCTGCATACTTTGAATGTAGCTGCCTCACTAGGTAGCATTTTAACCGAATAGGAACCTCTGCAGGCATCACATTTGGGACACTCATCAGAGTCATCATATGTCATCACCCAGAATCACAGAGAAGGATACATGCAATGCTGCCTTCAAATTTGGCCAAAATAAGGCACCTTAGTGGACATCTGCCTTATCTTCACAGGAGTGTGCAAATGCTGCCCCAAAATTGCTGCCTACCTAGGAAACCGCCTTTCAATTGAAACACACTAAATAGGTAGGAAGATATTTTTAGATTAATAAAACTAGTAGGATCCAAAGAAAGAATATGTGGTAGCATTCGATTGTTTAGGATAAATATGCTTGATAGTCATGATAGTCCACTCTGACTACACACAGTTCCGCATCATCCCAGATCTTTCAGCTTCACACAACATGACTCATAGCATTATAGATGCTACCATCACTTCACTCTCAACTCCAGTCTCCCCTCAGCTATTATTTCAAAGGAACCTTAACCACCCTTCCCCTCTGTGTTCTCCCCTCTCTTCCACCAATCAATACATTCTACCAACAAGCCTCTGTTACTGCCACTTCTACTCTAAACTTTGCTCTTTCAGCATGTCTCGACTCACTTTGTCCTCTTTTCTCCAAGCCAATTAAATCCCTGAACACCAGTTCTTGGCTGCCTCATGCTCTCAAATCAGAGTAAGCCACACTGCAAGGACCTAAGGTGCTTGGCAAAAGACTGTGTTAAATACCAAAATGAAAATAGAGGATATTGCGATATATTGTCACTGTGTTCCAAAATATAAAAACAATATATTGTAATATATTTCAGTATATTACATTTCTGTATGGGTAATGTGTGATTCTCTTCTGATAGCCTAGCATATTGAATGTATGCCAATGCTGCATGTAGATTCATTCAAGCATGGACCCTACAAAAGACACCATCAGTTACACCCCCTACATCAGGTTGTTTATATTTATGCATATTAAACTGAATAAACATCCAACTTGCACAGCTGAGCATTAGGGAGGCAAGGTGAGCTTCACCGTCAAATACAATATGGCCTTATAATCTAATATATTCTGACTTGGTACAGAGTAGAACATTAAACCCGCCCACTGTCAGCGCCTGACATTCATCTTTTGAGCTCATAAATGAAAATTTCTCTTGCCATCTTATCATTTGAAACATTTTGCATCCCCAAAGTAATTAGTATTAGACTTTACCTATTAATCCCAATGGATGTTTAAACTAATATCAGGATTTTACACTTGATCTCTTTATGAAATCAAATTATATTAAATTATTGGAATTGTTTTCACAGGTTCAGGTGAAAAAAATAAATAGGAGCTTAGAAGAGAGAAGAGAATGCAACAGGTGAAACTAAACAAACAGAAAAACGAAGGTGGAGTCCAAGCTGAAGGTTTTAAGTCAAATTCATATTCCACCCTCCACATCACACATGCCTCAAATTAATATTCCACCCACTAATCCTCTCACACACCTCCTTTGTGTGTGTCCATGTTCTGGTTATGTTCTCGGTAACTGACTGCTCCTCACCGCTCACTTCCCTGCATACCACATGTCTGAATAAACCCTAAGGGAATCATTAATATACTCATTGAGGCCCAAATACAAAGTTGTAAGTTCTCACTACAAACTACTGACTTATAACTAGATACCAATAAATGGCTCAGCAGGATATAGTTTTACACCACAAACTGAAACATGGCAGAGACAGAGAGATTCTGGTCCAATGCCTAAGTGAGCACTAATTTTACTGTAGGCATCCCTACATAAGGACAAGATGTAGTCAGCAGTCCAACCATATATAAAGAAAGACCATCTACCTTGAAATCAGTCAACTGTGCTTGTTCTTACTTTATTATTAGAAATATATAAATATTCTCTCCCTCCCACATGTGAATCAATATGACAGTGCAGCTGAGGAGAATTATCAACATGTGCAATCTCTTAATCTCTCTCCTAACATATTGCATCACCAGCGTTTTCTACTAAAACAGCTTGTCTTGAAATATGTAAATAATAAACATGAATAATAATGCAGAAATAATACTTGCTATTTGGTCACCTTGGTAACCCTGTTAAAGGTATGTTTTCTTGTTGGTTTATTCTATGAAAATATACAATTTGATGGTTATTTGGTCTGGTCAGTTGTTGCCCAATCCTAACTAAGACTACTGAAATTCCCTTCTTGCCTCCTGTTCTCATAAGGAAATTCTTAACTGTTGTTCAGTTTAATCCAAATTCAGCTAAGCCACAATGTTGTGACAATTTAATGTGCAAGACACTATTTTAGCCAGTAAATCCTTCAGTTAGAGTTTAAGCTACACATGGCCACAAAACCATAACCCCATGTTTATTTCTATAGCAATATTACTAGTACTGGAGTTTAAAATTGTGGCTTCACACATGCAAACAAATTCCATTCTAAGTATATAGTTTTATGTTTTAATTTATATGAATAATTAGAATAACATTTTTAATAGTTAAAGTAAAATAACAATTGCAACATTTTAATGCTATTAGATCATTAAGCAAAGTCATAATTTAAACAAATTTTCATTGCAAAGTATATCGTTGAAGTCAGAATTGCTATATTTGTTATACAAATATTATGAAAAGAGGGGGACCAAAATACAACTAGGATATATTCTTCTTAATCACCATGTATCACGTCCACCTGTTTTGTTCTGCTCTAAAGGCCATTCAGTTCAGTCCAGGATTTTGTGGTTCCAGTGGGAGTGAAGGAAAGGGGTTTGGGCAATAAATGCTGAGCTGCTTAAGCTTAATTGCTTGTGGTGGCAGTCGAAGTCAATATCCTGGTCAATGGGCCATGGATCCCACAGGTTCATTTTCCTTAATTGCACTACATGTGCCTGGCCAGTGCATAAGTGCCATCATTAAAATAATAAGCAAAAGGGGGGAAAGTAAATAGAATATGGCAACAATGCAATAAGAATGACCACATTCAGGCACCACTGCACCAAGGAACTAAGCAGAATATTACTTGTCTACATGGACTGTTGATACTTGGTCATTTATACTCCAAAATAAAATAACACTGGCTTCCTGCCAACCACATATCAACACTATTTCAACTAAAGTTATTTTTGCAAGCCATTTTAGGTAACTGCTTTTAGTTCACTTTGATTTTGATTAATTCGATTTCTCTCGAAACTTGAATTGGATAAGCAAGAGATTCTTGCTAGTATCTCGTTACAATATCATGGAGTGAAAACAGGTCTCCAAGTTATTGTTCAGAACCATAATGATGACAATAAATAGCTCAATTGCTAACAACCACTGGGATTTGACAATCGTGTAGTCAAACCTGGTCAAAGCAGACACCAAATCTGCAATTGCATACTTTCCACTATTTTGCATTAAAATTCAATCGCAAGACAGAAAATAAAGCATTTTACAGCTAGTTCAACAGTTTCCTTTGTTGTGAGGCATTTTCATCTGTGCTCCACTTAAATTGTTTGTGTTCGCTAGAGCTGCGGGTAAAAACTGTAATCAAAAGTTGTATTTTTGGTTCTGGGGGTAATATCAATGTCAGCATCAATATGGTATTTAGGTTTGGTAATAACCCACACAAGTGGAGGAGTCAAATTTGTTTTATTGTTTATTTATTATTTGTCTACAAGAAAATAACACTGAGAAATATGGTTTTGCATTTGCCATAAATTAAATTGATACAGTATTGGTGGAAAATCAACAATTGAAATTCAGCGTAAACCATGTTTAAATGTTAATGTGAAATCCATTTAACCCTTGTAAAGTAAATGATCAACATGTTGTAATATTGTCACGAAGTGCAGGCGCGGGGGTGTGGACACAATCGTGTAGCCACTCTGGATAAACAACATACTTTATTTATATTAATAACAACGCGGACTGAGTTTACACATGAACTGAACCCACGCCTGCCGTTGTCAGGGCTACCGCCACGCACTGTCGTGCGCATGACAAATATACTGTTTGCCAATCCCACACAGTTAGTGCTGATCCATACTCAGGGAAGAGAAAAGATCATAAACCTCAATAGATGAATATTTAATACAACGCTAATGCACATCCTACTCTGCTCTATTTTACCTATCACAGGAGCATTAGATTAAATCTAGGAAGCTTACCTTAGTGCCTTCAATGGCAAAACTAGCAAAATAACTCTCATCCACCTCAAGGAACTCCCATACTCTCTGAATGATGTACATTTCACCTTAAGAGAGGTTTTGCATATATATTAATCAGTTATTTTTGGCACTATCCAGTGCATGATTGAACACACTGACAAAATTATCAGCTCATTTAACTTAGTCTTAATCTTACAATTTTTTTTTTTGCTTAACGCCAGAAAATTGAGCAGCAGAAATGGATCCTATGTGTAGAAACTACACATTCTTTGGATGTAACATCAAACTAGAGCACAATAAACTTAAATGCAAATTGGGTGGCTGAAAAAATAAACAATTCTACCATTCATTTGGCAAATAATTGCCAAATAAAATTAAGTTAATAAATAGTATTTGGTTTGTGGTATATCCTGTTGCATTGACAGATTCAAATGCATTGAACTTCTTTTTCTCCACAGAGTGTGCTGTATGTCTCACAGAAAATATGAATTACCACTGGTAATAGCCTGTTGAGGAAAACAACTGGACCTAAGAGGAGCCTCTGCTTTTACACTTGGCGAGTCCGGGTAGAATGTGGATATATGTGTGGTTGAAACAGCCACTGATGGATTTCTCAAGTTATAATTAGTTAAAATATCTTCTTGGGCAAGGTGGTCCAATGGTCGGCTCTGGCTGAAAGCCATTTTAGGCAAACTAATTCACACGTTCAAATAGCTGGGCACTGGAGGAACACTCTCAAGCTGTTGTTTTGGCCATGGTAGATGGCACCACACATCATTAACTACAGACCCAATACAGAGGGGTCAGGGACAACTAAAGTAAACACACCAAACAAAGTTTCAGAAAAGCAAAGCTTTTAATACAATCTTAGCTGTGATCTAATAAAAAGTCATGACAGTTTAGGCAAATTGCTCAAGTCAATTTTTGGAAGTACATAACACAGATTTCTGTCTCTTTGGTTCCAAAAAAAAAACTTTGAAGTAGCCTGCAATTACCAGAATGACTCTAAAATGTTTGTCATTCTCTCTTCAAAATGTGTGTGTGTAGTGTAGAACAGAATTTGGCACAATTGCAGAAGACACATTATTAATAGAGCAACAGTGCAGTGCAACTTGAGGCCAGAGACCCAGCCAAAGCATCTCTCTTCAAGATTAATATGCCTCCCTCAAGCATATTAAAACTCAGTAACGAGCTCTGTTTAAACCATTATGCTTTAATGTTATGAAATCCATATATTACAATAGACCTAATATTGTTGTAGCCCAAAAAAACACTAATAATTGCAATTAATCATGAGTAATGGTTGCATTTTGACAAGAAAAGCCATGTCTCATTTCACTTCTTTAATAAGATGGAATATTAGAGATAAAATATATAATAATAATAATAATAATAATAATAATAATAATAAATACTAAATAAAGTAAAGCTGGAGTGCTTAAGAGGTTTTTATATTTGTTGTTGTTATTAAAAATGAAAGAACTGTTGGGTCGTATTAGGAGGTAGTTTTTGGACACGTTAGCTTACGTTATCACAGATACGTTATATGGAATCACGCCACAAGCTTAGGGAAATAAAAGTGCTAGTATGATGAGACATTATCTGAGACTGAACATGGAGGATTAGAACCAGCAAGCCAGACAGGGCAGTGAGAGAGTCCGATCTGAAACGATTATAAGAGGTTGAAGGATTTAAGAAGAATGTTGAGTTAGCTTTAGCGGAACAGATAGGGTGTATTTTTTGTTCTCTAATTATCTAGCTACCCAGTGAAAGATAGCCATACAACTTACCCATGTTGTAAGGATTGCAGCTGTCTTTATCCAGTTATTTTGGCTAACAATGTGTGTTTCTCTGTATTTTTGTGTCTACACTCTGTTATATCGGGTGAGAGCGAGTCAATCAAAGCACCTGCTTGCTTTCAATGTATGTATTTTTCACCAATTTGTGTCTTTTAGTCTCTACTTTGTATTTTAGCTAGTGAACTAATATTAGCCAACTAGCTTGCTAACTGTGCGTCATAATGCTGTATGCATTCAAATTATCATTAATTTTGGTTTGCAAATTAGTTAGCTACTGTTCTCTGACACTTTCTGGTGCTCCCTTCTACCTTTCTGTCAGCTCTCAGATTGACTTACCACTCTTTTAGCTAACATTCGGCAACTGTTATGTTGAGGTGCACAATAAAGTGTTTTATTTTATTTTTTAATAACACTTCTGTAATGCTGAGGTGACTATTCGTGAATACTTGGGATGCATCCCTAACCGCACACTACCGTACTAAATAATATGTCAGTACACCAATGGTGTCCTTTACTACTTGGATACTAAGTTTGGATACACCTGCTCAAAAGTTTGGACACGCCTATTTTCTTCAGTTTTACTATTTAATATTATTTTAGAATAATAATAAAGACTTTATTATCGTTAACACTCTGAACATAGTGACCAAGAAAAGTGTTAAACGAATCAAAACTATTTTAGAATTCTTAACAGTGTTCCTGATGAAGCTTTGCACACTCTCGACATCTTCTTAACCAGCTGCATGAGGGAGCTTCACCCAGGAGGCTTTTCTTAAACTTCCCAAATAGGCCGAGCGACTTGTTGTCTGTTTTTTCTAAGTAAAACTATGTGTTTGGGGAAACAATTAAAATTTAAGTAAAAACTTAAATAAATTTAAAAAATACATTATGATTCAGAAATAAATTTATACATGGGCATTAACCTCATTATTTACATTTGTCATAGAAACAAATTTCAAGCCTTTATCAAAACGTCTTTAAGACAATGAAAAATATATATTCAATCTAGTGTCCAAACTTTTGACTGGTACTCAATCTACAATAAGCTTTGCTATTCTACAGAACCAGCTACAGCGGAAACAGATTTGTATTATATGCATTACAAATGTTAAGCATGAGAGGTAATTATACAATTGCCTACTTAATAGTGGGCAGTGGTGGCTCAGTGGTTAGGGCACTGATCAAAAGGTCATGGGTTCAAGCCTCAGCACCACCAAGCTGCCACTGTTGGGGCCCTTAACCCTCCCTGCTCCAGGGGCACTGTGCTCTGACCCCAGCTTACCCACATGCTGGGATATGTGAAGAATGAATTTCGCTGTACTTGTATGTGAAAATAAATAACTTTCTATTAATTTAGGTGTTCTTTTGTACAGCAAGTCACTAATTTGCTTAAACTCATCAATCACATCAATTTGCCATCATTTTGTGTGAGACAATGAAAAGAAGTTGACCACAAGGCACATATTTTATTTAGCACAATTTTCAGTAGCAAAGTCTAGTCATGGACATGAAACTTATCTTGTTGATGTTAAATGAGCATAGTCAGTATGAGTATTTATATTCTATGTTAGGAACTGGGAGAGCAGCATTCTAAACTTTATTTGGACTGAAATCATTTGCGCTTAAAGGGTTTTTTAAAACACACGGCTTCAGTACCTGCCTACATCAAGTAACATGTTCAGTCCTGACTGATGAAAGGTTGCTAAGCACTGATTTTTTTCTTCTCACACAGCGTACTGGGTAGGTTCTGTGGTAAATTCTTGTGTTACTTCTTGTCAGCTAAAAAGCTGGGCTTATAAGCTCTTGCCAGCTTTTCTTCTGTTTTTACAGCTTAGGTTTGGAATAGTGCAACAATTTTCATTACATGTCAATGTCAAATAATTGTTTTTAAATTTTGATTATTTTATGATTTTGTTATTTATGAGACACTTCCTATGATGGAGCTATCTAGATATAACTGAAATTAAATGTAGGTGCTATTTCTCAGCTCAGAGGTATTGCCGTGGATTTAAGAAAATGTCGACTTTGTAGCTGCGTTTAATCTTTGCTGCACTCCTTGTGTATACACTCAGTGCCCTAAGGTTCCCCTTGGCTGCCTGATCTATTCTGTTCACAGTATTTATCCTCTCCTGTGCATTTCAGTCATCCTGTCAGACAGTTTGCCCTTAGTGTGAGTATAGAGCTGAAGTCAAGCAGGGTTTTTAACTGCCGTGGTTTTGTGGCTTTAGGCTCAGAGACAGTGTTCAGAACCTGGACTGATTATGGGATCATTGAGCTCTCCAACTGCAGAATGTTTTCTTTCCTGGTGTAGAGCTGACCCCTGACCTTTTTAGGGAATCCAGGCTTAAACACAATATGCAGCAATTAGACCCATATCTCAGAATTAGACATAATACAGAATAGGTTGAGATTATTGCAGATTTAAATATATATTCGTAAGTGTGTATTCCAATAGTACATTAAGTTATAAATAGCACACATGAGTCAGATTCCTATATAACAAGCCTATTGTAGGTAGAACACTTGACAAGAAGACAAAGTTAGGGTGTAGCTATTATTCCAAACATTGTTGTAGTAAAGTGCCAAAATGACAAGCTTTCAGCAATATTTGAGGGCTTTTATTCACTTATAGTGTTTTAGTTCTACCTCCATAAGACAAAGCAGGTAAGTCTAACTACAGCCTGCCAATGAACTGACCTATCCAATGATACATCACTGATCTGTCTCTAAGTGTTGAGTCATTGTCTTTAAACATCAGGCATTTATTGAGTCTCCATCTTTGTCTATGCCTGCAGACTCTAAAGACATAATGGAGAGCAAAGACTAAACCCCAAAGTATCCATTTACAGCTCTGGTTATGTGTACTCATTTAGTGCAACTCAAAGCATTTAGTAGTTAGAACCATCTAAAAGAACTAAAATCGCCTACATATTAAACACTTAAAGCCAAAATACACATACAATAAAAGGAGGTGAAGACTTGTATTTTTGACTCATATTTATAAATGTATATTTATTTCAAATAACTTATGTCCACTACAAAAGCTAAAACTTTTAACTTCGCTTTCTTAATAGTTATAGAGGGTATTATGTATGGCTGTGTACTTTGACAATTTATATCAAACCCTGTGAGTGCACAGTGCACTAACTGATATGGCACAGAGTGATCATACACACATTTGCTCACGAGAATTTGAGCTTAATATACAGGATGTGCTTATTTGTGCTGACCTTTTGGGAATACATAGTACAACTATACAGTAGTCATCTCAACACAAGAGGCACTTTGCACATATAATGACAAAAAAAATAAATAAATAAATAAATAAATAGCACTATCAGCATTACTGTGGCACTAAATTATTGTTTAATTACTTTTCATCAATATAGCTTCACTTTCACTTGAGTATGATTTCTGCATAGTCCGCCTGGCTCTAATGCCAGATAACACCAGAATAATCTCTAATCCATTGTATGTGGAAGAGCAGTGTACAAACTTGGAAAAATGAATAAATAAAAAAAAACGTCCAATTCTCAACAAATCCCAAACTCTGTTTCTTGCAATGTGGAGGCAAAATGACATTATACTCTTTATGAAATTCATTAAACCCTCATCATTAAAGTTGTTATATAAGGAAATTAGTTAATTCACATGACGTCGGGTCTCAGTAATTCATTCATAATGTTTATAATGCAAATTGTACATAATTCAACATCTTGAGCTTCTGATCTAGTAGATGGTGGCTGGGTTACTTAAGATTTGGTATGCTGTTTTATATATACTGAATGATTGAGTGTTAGATTAGTAAATTATTCTCTCTTCTTTCTCCTTATTGCCATTGTTTAATGCAAGCTCTATCATGAAATAACAAAGCTGACTTTGATTTTTACATTCATGTTTGGATAAGGCTCGATCTCATTAGTTTGACATTCAACACAGGCACACAGGTTGTGCGTGATAATGTATGTGGACTATTCTGCCATAATAATTAAAATATTGTTAATATATGCTATCATATTCAGGTTTTGTTAGCACTCCAGTGGTGAATGCTGTTTTCCACTTATTTTGCCAGCTTAATCCTCCAAAGAGGGTGTCTGGTGGATCTCCGAAGATCTACCAGACACCCCTGAGTATTAGGCTGTCTAATAAATGGAGCTTTGGCAGTCTGGACTCAGTGGATGATGACTGCATGAAAATCACGTAATACCCTGTTAGCTGTCTACCATACTGTGGAAACACCTGTGGCAATGACCACTGTCTAACAGGGCCAGACAATTAAAAACAAACCTGTGACGGGCAGAAAAATCTGTTCAGACAGCCAGAGGAAAATTTTTATTTTATAAAATAAACAAAAACTGAAATCTCTGAGTTTAGGATTTCTTTTTAAAGGTAATACATAGAAGATTAAATAAGTAATTCATTAAAGATTTAAAGGGATGCCATTGTTGTTGATTATACGAGGTAAGCTTATTGTGAGCAAGTGCTTGCATAATCTCCTTTTTCTATTTGGTCTATATTTATGTGGATTTTGCAGCATAACCCTACAGCATAAATCTTTCTTTGGTGTTTATTCCAAGAGTCTTGACATAATCTTTCACAACAAATATGAATTGCTCTGAACAGAAGACTAAACATTATTTTCATAGTGCCACATGAAAGTTACATGCACAGGAACAATTGATTTGGTTAAGATCATTCACTGCCAAGTTCATTTAGAAAGTGAAGGTACAATACAGAGGCAGAGGAAGGAAAGGTCAGCTTCATCAGCCTGCAGGGTCGTCATGGAGATGACAGAGAGATGACAAATGAATGTATTTTCCATAGTTCACTCGCTGACATGACACTAGGCCAACAAGTCATCATAGCCATTCAGAGGCCAGGAACAAGCCTTTTCTCCCTAGTTAAGAGGTGTAATTATGCACAAAGTAAAATTAAATATAATCACCATGTCAGCTAGAAAGATGCAGAGGTAGAGATAGTTCTTTACAGAATGAAGGTCAGCATCAGTTATCTAGGCATGACTGGATGCATTATTCTCATTAGAAGGAAATACTGTCAAGCCTGGATTATGGTACCTCTTTTTATTTTCCTGGAGTAGACTGTTGCTTTGTATTTTTTTGGACAACTGTCACTGTTGGACCCTCTGCCTCAAACCAATTTGCTAGAATTTTGTCTTCTCAAAAAAAAACAAAAAAACATATTGGTTTATTTACTAAATAAGCTAGCTTCCTCAAACAATGCATTGTTATGGTCTAAATGAGAGATAAGGTATGTACAGAGAGAAAGGAACAGCAGCATTGTTTTGCCTCTTTCCCTTTTCATGGTAATAAACTCTGTGCCCAATAATTACTATGGTGCTCTCCTGAAATGATCAATTTATGATCCCTTAATGTGCCCATGACAGCCTCTCGACCCATAGAAATTCTTCAGCAC
Organism: Olivaichthys viedmensis; assembly: GCA_028565825.1. Lineage (NCBI taxonomy): Eukaryota > Metazoa > Chordata > Actinopteri > Siluriformes > Diplomystidae > Olivaichthys > Olivaichthys viedmensis. The sequence goes on from JAOUQW010000027.1 coordinate 7,181,882, forward strand.
AGGTTGTCCCTAGTTCAGCTCTTACAAAGGAGATCCATCTCAATGTGGCGCTCATTAAATGTGCTGTGTGTACAGCACTCTAATTACGTTGATGAATGCTCTCTCATTGCACTGCCAATTATTTATGGTTGGGGTGACCCCAGTCACTGCCAAACACGCAGAGCATCATATACAAGGTAAAAATGTACACAACAATGGCAACACAATGCATCTTCTATCTGTTCATGGCCATATATAAAAGTTTTTAGTCAGTATTTAAGACAGCTAATGGACATCTCAGTATCAGTGAAGGCAAGCACAGGTGGTCCATGTCTGAAGTCATTTTTACTGACTGCCATTACGTATTAGAGCTGATACTACGTTTGAGATTTATGGCAGTAACAGAAGGGTTTATGTAAGAAGACAAACAGAAGAGAGATTGATACCACAGTGCATCAAAACAACAGTGAAACATGGTGGTGGATTTTTAATGTGCTCTCAGACATTTAGACCCCACTGTGTGTGCTTTTCCTTCATATGTACATTACCCTCACATATTGTCCAGGCTAAAAATTCTCCTGTAACTTCCCAATTTTAGAGTGTTTTCACAGTGTTATCACAATCTGCTGCATAAAATTAGACAGCTAATGGTAAAAGTCACTTTAAATTCAGTGTCAAATATGCTCTACTGGTGCTCTATGTGATCTAGTAATAAAAAAATAATGCACTGTAATCTTTCAACCATTCATCGTCCACAGTAGTCCATTCCGACTCTCACCCAATGAGACTAGAAAGCATAATAAACGCACTATAACACTCTGCTTGCCTGCTTTAATGCAGGTTCCTTCTCAGAGGCTAAGACTACACATCCCTCTAGGCCATGCATAGGGTGAAGGGTAATAGCTGAGAGCAGCTACATGTTGGTCAGATGATGATCTAAGATCAGTTTGTCCTGCTCGTCAGGAGGTAATGAGCTGTTTGATCCAGCCGGAGAGTTTGGTGATGCGTGTGTAAACACCGTAATAATCAAGCCGGCCGCAGCCACGACCCCAACTCACTACACCGGCCAGAAACCAGCGACCGGACCCCTCCTGACACACTAACGGCCCTCCAGAGTCGCCCTGAGGAGAGAAGAAGAGAGAGGGGGAAAAAGTAAGAGAAAGTGTGTTTACTCTTGCTGTATTTGAGTGCCAAAATATATTGGTTTTATTTGCATATTAAGATATTGTACATTATAGAGGTGTATTATTAGCACGGCATTGGATTTGTAATTGCTTTGGTAATATTGCATGCATTGAAAACTAAGAGGGGTGAGAGGGAGTGGAAGGAGGTAAAAGCTGAATGAGAGAGAGATAGAGACAGGAGAAAAAGAAGAATGCAAGAAGAAGGCAGCTATGAGAATAACAGCAATGTACCAACAGTGATATAAACTGAGGCATGGTGTTGTTCAGAACTACTTTTTTGTACAGGTGCAAACTCATGATATCTATCTCCATATGATAACTGGAACTGGCCGAGAGTCTCAGCAGCATCCTACCTGACACGCATCTTTTCCCCCACGCCGATAGCCAGCACATAGCATTCTGGGAGTAATAATATATCCATAGGAACGGATACAAGCCTCCTCGCTGACCAATCGCACATCAACCTTTTGCAGGATATTGCTTACATCGCCTGAAGGAATATAAATATATATATATATATATATATATATATACACATGTCTCATAAAAGGTGTTTATTAAGAAAGAAATGAGGTTCATCCAAAATAAGGTTTGCATTTCAATTCTAACATTGAATTGTTA
>JAOUQW010000027.1:7183765-7196108 GCA_028565825.1 Olivaichthys viedmensis
AACATACCCCTGCATGAATGATTGTCCATGTGTAATTCTAATATGTGGCTTACATAAAGTAGGCTACTATCAGATCAAACTAACACGCTGCAGACTATACTCCTTGGCAGCAGCTTAGCGGTTAGAGCTCCCATAAAGTTATCTGCGGATGTCGTAAGAATATTGCGATTTAAGTTGGATAGTAATGTGCCGTTAATATTCAGAAGTACTTTGTGTGTGTGAGTCCTTTGAATTTCCATGCAGACAACAGTTTTATAAACAAAAGACAGAAGAAGTGGAGTATTGCTATTCATGGTGGCGCCATGCTAACCGCAGCCTGTTGCAGCAGCTCCGTCGACTTTGCATTTATTTTGTTTGTTTGCGTGTTTAGTGTGTTTTAGGTCTACTCCCGCTCCGTCTTTCACTGGCTTCAGTGGTCTTGTAGCAAATACTGTTAACTTTAATATTATAAAATGGTTGTTCACCTACTTTCTATTACGGAATGGACGCTGGTGGAATGCAACCACTTTGTTTACACCAAGAAACAGCTGCTAACACTGCAAAAAACACCAGTGTCCTTGTGCGAGACAACCAGTGGCCACTAAGACTGTCAGGAGATGGCCTGTCAATGCTATGGATGTACTGGGGGACTGTTTTGAAACAACGGACTGTGGTGTTCTCTGTGAGCCTCATGGAGAGGACCTTGATGGTCTTACTAACTGTATCACAGACTATATCAACTTTTGTGTGGATAGTGCTGTGCCATCTTAGACGAACATCTTAGGCGCTGCCTAACGAACAACAAACCCTGGGTCACCAGTGACCTGAAAGCTCCTCTGATAGAGAAGCAAAGGGCCTTTAAAGCTAGTGATAGGCATGAGGTGAAGCAAGTGCAAAAGGAGATGAAGGTGAATATCAGACGGGGTAAATAGGCCTACCGGATGAAAATGGAGAATAATCTTCCGAGGGGCAACGTGAGAGAGGTTTGGAATGAGATCCGAGATGGTGGCACGGTCTCACGCAACAGCCAATCCGGGTCCAGAATATATGGTGCTTTTGTTACTTTTTGTTACTTGTAGCCTGTTTTCAATAGACAATTTTACCTGTAATGTTCATCAGAAACACCAGTGAACATGTCTATCATCGCCAGACCCTGCTGGACATTAGTAAACAAAACTTTACTCTGTGTAGCCATGGACTGTTGGAGGAATTTATGACTACCTCCTCAGAGAGTTTACCATAGTGCTCACTATCAAGGTGTACATTGCAAATGTAAATGAATTCTATGGGGCTATCAGTAATCTACAGACTGAGCACCCTGACGAATTTTTCATTGTCACTGGGGACTTCAACCATGTAAATCTGAAGTTAGTGCTGCCAAAATTTACCAACACGTTAATTTCAAGACCCGTGGAGCAAACACATTGGACCTTGTTTACACCAACATCCATGGTGCGTACAAGGCTACACCCCGCACCCACCTTGGCTGTTCGGACTACATCTCTGTTATGCTAATTCCAGCATACAGAGCACTGCTCAAACGTGCCAAACCGGTTCGGAAACAGGTGAGAACCTGTCTGAGGGGGCCATCTCAGCACTTCAGGACTGTTTTGAGCACATAGACTGGAACATTTTCAGGGAGGCTGCTACATATAATGACTCCACTGACTTGGAGGAATACACAGCATCTGTGACTGGCTACATCAGAAAGTGTATAGATGACGTGACTTCCTTCAAGACCATCACCAGACGCGCTAACCAGAAACCATGGAGGACACCAGGGACACATGGCATATGTGGCAGGGCATTCAGACCATCACAGACTACAAAATGACATCACACATCTTGATGACGATGCCTTGCTTCCAAACGCACTGAATGATTACTATGCACGGTTTGAAGCACAGAACAAGAGCCAGCGAGGAAGACCACCCCACCTCCCACCGACCAGGTACTTTGTCTGACTACAGCGGATGTCAGGAAAACTCTGTCCAGAGTTAACCCGTGAAAGGCTGCTGGTCCTGATAACATACCTGGCCGGGTGCCCAGGGGATGTTCTGATCAGCTTGCAGATGTCCTAACAGACATCTTCAACACCTACGGCTCGCGGATTGGTGCAGAGACAACAATCTATCTTTTAATATTGATAAAACAAAAGAGATAATTGTTGACTTGAGCACTCTCCACTGCACATCAACGGTGGAACTGTGGAGAGAGTCAAAAGCTCCAAGTTCCCTTGGTGTGCACATCACGGATGACCTCACTGGACTCTCAACACCACCTGCTTAGCCAAGAAAGCCCAGCAGCATCTTCACTTTCTGCGGAGGATGAAGAGAGCGAACAACCCCCTTCATCCTCACCACATTCTACACGAGGACAATAGAGAGTGTACTGACCAACTGTCTCACTGTCTGGTATGGGAACTGCACTGTCTCAGTCCACAAGTCCTTACAACGGAGGGAACAGCTGAGAAGATCATCAGAGTCTCTCTACCCACCACTGACACCATGCATCACAAGCTCTGCAGCCGCAAGGCCACCAGCATTGTGGATGACCCCTCCCACCCCTCTCATGGACTCTTGAACCTCCTGTCGTCTGGCAGAAGGTACCGGAGCATCTGTGCCACCACCAGACTCTGCAACAGCTTTTTCCCTAAGGTGGCCAGACTACTCAACACACTGCTGGCCTCCAACACCCACCTAGACTGATCAAGACCCCTCCCAACACCCACCCTAGAATATTCACACACACCTCTTTGACTGTCACTGCACACCTGCACTTTATTAGAGCCGTTTCTCATGGACAGTATTAAGCCCTCAGAGACAACGCTATCATGCTGCTACTGGACATCTGAAGGTTTCTGCAGCACACTGCCAGCATGTACTGTTCTCTCTAACTTCACCCCAGGGGGTCTCTAGCCTTGTGTACCCTAATTTATAGTATTTACAAGTATTCAGATAATATTTTCTGTACCTGACATAGTCTTCCATATAATTTCATATAATTTGTTGTATATTTTCCCCTTAACCCCTGTTTGAGTAATGCCAAACAATGGGTCAAACAGAAAAAGTGTCTATGTGCTGGGAGGGATGTCAAAGTTTGTTTCTTCCTTGGCTAAGTAAGTAATGTACACCAGATGTAAAGTCAAGGTGCTTCACCTAGATGAAGCCAAGTAGCTAGGGATCTCCTTTAAGCCATTTTTTATTTTTACTCCCACTGCAGCTTAAGCTCTGAGTGCAGGATAGCAGAGGTCATCCTGTGAGATCTACCTGTAATGACAGACAATACAGCATTGGGTTGTTTCCTCCAGTTGGATAGAGGCTCTTTGGCAGAGTAAGCACAAGCCCTGCTGACCTCAGAGACAGGGAGAAAAAAATAGACTTTCAGCAGTCAATCCTTTCCAGAGTGGCCCTGAGTCTGAGAGACCAGTCAGAAATTCACATGATGCAAAATAAATCCCAGGATGGTAAGAGCTCAGGTGGGAGGATAAGCAATATCGCACAGAAAATAATGTATGCCTTCATTTCATGGGTAAATGAAAACACAATCACTCACTGATTTGTTTTCATTTGACACAGTACACAGTAAAATTAGAAATGTTACAATAGCAAAACAGCAAAATAAGTTGGTTTGACAAAGTAAAATAAAGATGAAAAAGAAAAGATATAGAAGAACCATAGTTTTATATTGTGGCAAAAGTATCTGTGGCTCCTATCTATAAGCCACTGCATATGTTTTGTGACATTTAATAAAAGATTTAAAAATAAATAAATAAATAAATCAAATGTGAGTATATGGAAAATTAAAACAATAAAATCAATAGGGCAGAAATGCAATATAATGATACTCTCAAGTCATTTAACTTGGGTGTAATAGAGAATGTACAGTATATTAAGCAACAGTCTTGACTTTTCTCATTATTTTGTTTGTCTGAAATCCAACTGCATTGCTCTTGTTCATTGTAAATCTTATGAACTCTTTGTCATATCAGGTTGTAACAGTCTCATGATTGCACATTTGTATTTATAAGAGCCAACTCGTATGAAAGGTTAAACAATGAAACATTTTGTGAAATTGGGTTGTAGTATCGGGAGACGGTCGCATATACAGTATATAAAAATTAGGAAACCGTGTGCCTTAAAATTTCCAAGTAGTGTATTCGTTGTAAGTTGTATCGTTCATATTATATTTTATTATATATTGTACGAGTTGCCTATACAAAGCCTATTAGAACTTTGTAATGCACCTAAATTAAAAACATATTAAACTGACTAATAATCCATCTTGCTGTCAAAATTAGCTAGCAAGCTAGATTATTAGCTTATGTTAGCTAGCTATATACTGACTTAAGATGATCCAACAATTTGGTGATAACACTTCCTTGTCCCTTCACACATTAATTTACGTCTTAATTTCAGTTTTTATATGTTGAAATGAGACTAACGCTATATGTAGCTTTATTAAACAATTAAGCAGCAACATACCCGAAGTGACTTTGCTGCATCTTCCAATACTGTCATACTACCCACCCTCTGTGTTTTGCCTGTGGTTCTACTTCATTGCAAAAAATGATATCTTAGCAAGTAAACATGTCTTGAATATAGATTGAAATAAGCAGAATTATCTGCCAATAGACATGACAATTTTAAGCTTGACATTTGTAAAAATGTCTAGGATTATGCTTAATAATCTTATATTTGTTATATAATAATCTCACAATGAGAAATATTAGATAAATTTGCCCATATTGAAGACATTTTACTTGCTAAGATATTATTTTTTTGCTGTGCGTACACTTTTAAGCAAAGGAATACTATGTTTAACTGAATAAAGTGAACGCACTTTGCTAAAATTAGCTAACTTTACTGTCTATTTACTGCAGGACATGGGAGCAGTACAGCAGCAGTACAATGGACTTCATTTTAAAATTATTGTTTTTGTTAGCTTATTTGGACATCTTTTAACTGTTGTCCAAAGTGCTACCATTCTTCTTGAGGTCAACAGCAATCATTTAATCAAATTAGAATTGGTTAAGTATCAGTAGCACTAATGACATTTGTATGTCTGTTGCTTTAATCTGTCTAGATCAAGATTAACAACTCCCAAACATGTTTTTTACTGTCCAACCACTCCATTGCCCACACTAATGTAGAATGGAAATGTCATACACTGGCAGCAATTATTAGGGTTAGGCAAGGCTGCTGTTCAGTGGGTTTGAAAAAGGCCATGGATATGGACTCATGGAGTTTTATTCTTTTTATTTTACTAATGATGAAATGACCCCTCTGCCTTAACATCAGTGTCACTTGGCTCATTCTGACTCACAACTCATGCACAGTTCGGCTTCTCTAGGGTTAATTCTGTAATGTAAGGACCTTAACTACTTAGACATGGGGAAACAAAACTGCAGGCCATTAATCAAACATTGCTTTTAGAGCTACTGGATTCTACCTCAGTCCCTATGGGGATACTGTGAAGATAATGGAGGTGCTAGAGGTCAAGATGCCCATGGCACTCTGGCTCAATCAGGGGGCAAACACACCAAAGCAACATGGCTGCTAATTATCTTACCTCTAATTAGCCATTGTACAGGATTTCTCTCAATGCCTTTACGGATTCTCCTCCATCATCCTAGCATCTACATTCATAACCTGGAGTGTTATGAGTGGGAACAACAGATGACTCAGTAAACAAAACTTCTAAACAAAACTTTAACATGGCACAAAAAGGGGCTCAAACAAGGGAAAGTAAAATAACAGCTATCAACATACACTAGCTTTTGATTTCGCAAAGGTGTGTAAATCCATTCTATGCTCATTTGCATTTGAGCCTGTCATTGGAATATTATTCAATACAGACTCATAAAAATTAAAATAATGAGGACAAAAATACTAATGCACTTTTTTTGTGGCTACATTATTGATTCTTTGCATGAGAGGTGAATGGACCTCCAGGATATCCAGGTTGTTTCTTACCTCTAATTATGCATCTGGGTATATATTGTGCAAACCTTTAAACTTATGTTCTCTGTTTTTCAGATTCACATAAAAGTATTCTGCTTTCAGAATGTGCACAGCAGTGCAGTAATGACAACAGCTTTATAAATAATAAAATATATCGCTCATGCTTTTGGTGAAAAGCTTTCAACTTCTTGTGTTTTCTAATGAAAGAGCAGCCCTAAAAATACATTTGTTTCACCCACGTCTTAAAAGTTCCTGTGGCTCCTTCTCATATACAGCTTAACTGCTCTTCATTCCTTTACAGTTTATTTGCTTACAGTCAAATTATTGAAGCCACAATCAGAGATTTCTTGACCACCAAATCCAACTCCAAAGTATGAAATTGGAGACACCTCCACAGCTTCTCTCCAGAGATTCAAGGTCTGAATGTAAGAAACAATGATCAGCAGTAAATGAACCTATAAGAACCCAGCCATTATGAGTTCTATAATGAGTTCTTCATTTGATGTAAATCCCCTCTGGAATTGAATGTAGCAAGGCTGATTGCTTTTCTCACTACTGATTTATATCTGAAATTGTGGGAGGGATGATTTCAATGCTGTGATGCCAGTCCCTGTGATATACCTGCCTAGAGATCCGGGCCAACGATGCAGAAAACCAGATTTAAAAGCTGTGAATTGTTTGTTTATATTTGCATAGTTTACAGTGAATTGGAAATCTCTACTATTTGGACTCTAAAGTATATAAAAGGTGCTAATTATAATTATATTTCATGATAGCTATAGATGTCGCGTCAAAAAAATTGGCAACAAATTGCCAATTGTGGTTTAATTGCATACCAAACTGCACATGTTGATATTTTCCATCCTGCTTCAACCAGACAGGTGTCATTATACATTCAAAAGTCCATACTCAGGATATTCAGATTAATTCATAGATGCATGAATTAAAATTAGATTAGCAGATTATCAAAATATAGAAATAACAGCCAAACCTGTGTTTTTATTTTTTTATTCAAAAACCTTCAAAATATGCTTCAAGTTCAAGAAAGTAGAATAAGCTTAAACACAATGCAAAGCATCATATACAGACGAATAAAATACATTTTATATACTGCAGACGAGCCATGTCGGGTATTACATATGTACAATATGTAAACTTGTATATACAATATTTTTTTACATTTACAAAAAAAAAAAGCTTTGTTTCTATTTTCTTCTTGTATGTAGATATTTTTAAATTCCCCACTAGCATTTGTACTACAATAATGAAAAACATTTACATATCTGTCAATCCATTTTTCTCTTTTTATATTACAAATATGTTTCCATAAAAATATATCTCTGTACAAAATATTTTTTTTTTTTATTTGCTCATTCTCCTTTCTTCTTGTGTAATTCACAGCAGGCTAGTCCATTCAGGTCCTCTCACGTGTTTTTTTACATTTGCTTTTTAACACAACCCTTTTGGTCAAAGAGCATAGAACTGCAGTCTGACTTTTGTTCCTTGAGGCTTTGGCTAGACAAAGCAGGTCTGTAAGTCACACAAGGGCACTTCTCTCTTGCTGAGCGGAGAGGAATGCATCGCTAGTCTGGGTTTTCAAAATGAGCACTTAAAACAAGAAGAAAGTATGATGAAGGTGCATATGGAATGTTTCAACATAGATCTCAATTATTTAGTCCAATCACTTTTTTAATGAAATTATTAGAATACGTACTTTGGGGATAAACACTACTATTACAATATAGCTTATGTACAACTCAAAATATATTGAATACTATGGTTTTCTCTGAGGAATTTTTGATTTTAATCAAAATGAAATATTTGATTCATTTTCTTTTCATGAGCCTGTGAAAGGTTTTAGCTTTAGATATTATGGGGAATATGAAGGGAAAGGAATTTATCTACAGTACAGGCAATACAAAAAACTAAATGTTACATTCAATATAGCATGGATAGTTCCACATTAAAGGCTTCTATTTGTCTTACTTCATCCACACAAGGCTTCTGGCAATTACTTACATGTGTGAGATATAAGGTCTAGCCACAGTTGTAGTTGAAATATAAGCATGGGATCAATGGAAGGAAGGTAAGCAAAGGAACCATGTGCTTCACTTTAATACTAATGCCAAGTTAAAACAAATGTCACATTAACAAAGAATGATATTTCACCAACCGAAACAACTTGAAAAACAATAGTGAGGGTTTGACTCAAACTTAAATTAGTTTATCATGGAGGTTAAGCACATCCCCCTCGCAGTTCACCAGCAGAGACAAGGAATCCTGCTATTAGGTGATAAAGATGAGCCCATAGAGTCAAGCTTCATTGCTGTGAAAAAATATGTGGCATGACCATGATTTGAAAACCTTGCTTTCCTCTCTTCTCATCTCTTTCTGCAGAGCGAGGAAGAGCTATAACGATATCATACAGACTAAAAGATCAGTGAGGAAAGCTGTTTGCTAAGATGGCACAAGGCTGCTTCCAATGCATTTATACTGGCAAAATTGATGTTTTAATTTGTTAGGTGCATTTAATAAGTCAAAGCTACACTCTCAGAAAAAAGGTACTAAACTGTACCTTTTCTTGTCGCTGGGGTGGTACCCTCAAGGATACATCTTTTGAACCTTTAGTATGTATCTTTTACCTGGTAAGCTGCATATAGTGTACCTTTAAAGCTTTACTCGAAAAAGCGAATTAAAAGGTACAACAGTGGTCCTTTAAGGTCTAATCATGTACCTTTACTTATGTTTAAAGGTACACTATATTAACGTGTCCAGGTAAAAGATACATACTAAAGGCACAAAAGATGTACCCTTGAGGCTACCACCCCAGCGACAAGGAAATGTACAGTTCAGTACCTTTTTTTCTGAGATTGTATACAATACCTTACACCTATACCTTGGCAAATGAGCACCACTTATTTTCTACTTTTTCTAAGAAAAAGTACTCAAATGAAAACTCATGAATACATACAACAATCATACATGATGTCCAAGGGAGTAGATTTTTTGTGAAAATCCCTCAAGTTTCGTGAATACACAATCTATTGTGAATTAATTCAGAGATTTTTGAAAACGTTCTTCTTCACTCTCATCATGTGTTTTATGTGTTTTCTCTTGGGCTAAGAATAACACAAAGGCTTAACTCTCAGCCAAACACAGCAGAAAGAAGAACCATTGGCTTTGAAAATCTTCCCAGCAGTTGACAGCTATATTTTTTAAACACACCCATGTACAGTATTACCCTGGCAAATAGGGAACTGTGGTAAGACCAAACGTTCTGTGAGCCACATACATCTTAGGGAGGCACCTGGTGCTACAACCACATACGAAAGACCTCAAGAAACATCAGAGGTTGCCTGAATTGTTCTAAAATTCTTTATCATCTCAGAAGTACAAAATAAAGAGATAACAAAAGAGAAGGAGGGCTTTTGTTTAAAAGCAAAGCCATTTTGCCTGGGGCTCTCTTGTGAAAATCATAAATGATAGTGAAAGTGTTTTCATGGGATTTCATAGGAGCAATTTAGTCCAAAATCTAACGCTAAAGCAATAACTCAGGCTGTACATTGCATGCCTTTTTGTTGTGTTCTTTCCTTTTATAAAACTATCATTGCATGAATATCAGAAAGTATCTGCATGTTAACACTGGGAATTAATAATTGGGGACACATAGTAGAAACTGACATATGATGTGTGAGAAACAGAGTATAAGTGAGAAGCGATGCCGTCCGCTCTGATAAAGCAATTTGAAATGAAATCATGTGAGGGGAAGGAGGGAAAAAAAAATAAAAAAATACATCTGCAATAAGAAGTGAACGCCAATAGATTTAAAATAATGTGCCTGCCAACCGTTTTGCCTGTGAAATCACTGGGGAAATATAATCTTTGTTTTTTCCCATCAACTCACAATTGAAACAGGCACTGGGTGATATTATATTCATGTAGCTGAGATAAGCTACAGATTTAAAAAGTAATAAAATTGTAAAAGCAATTACCAAAAGAGAGGTGAAACAGATTTGATTTAAGGAAGAATGCAGCAATTCCTTTCAGATGCTGTAGCAAATAATAGCAGGGAATTTAAACGCTCATTGAAAATGCGTGCCTAAGATAGTAGGCATGAGGTAATTCAGGGCTTTATGTAAAAAAATAAAAAAAATAAAAGCTAAGTCACAATGGTCAAAAATGCCTTTGTATAACTTTATATTCATCTTTTGTACGCAGATATCAATGTGAGTGTCAGTAATATTTGAGAAAACTAGATGAGCTTAATGAAAGCATGACAATAAAATGGATGCAAACTGTTCAGATAGGTCTCAAGTACAACCTGGCTAACATGCACACTATGCTCGGCAACGCCACCAAGTATATAGGCACACCCATGATACATTGTAGTCCGCTAACAATCCATCTAATAAGGAAACATCATTGACCTCACTTGACTTTTGAAATTCTTTATCTTTATCTTTCAGTGTCTCTCCAGGACAATGCAATTTAGGAGAATGAAACTCACCTTTCTGTCACTGCCCTAAACTCACAAATTAAAATTATAGTGAGAGAAATGAAAAGTACAGCTTTCTATTATCAACCTTCTCCATCACTGTCCACTTCAGAAGTACCTAATGGTTTGTGAACCTGCCTTTTGCCATTTGCAAGGGTCTTTATTAAATTTTCCAATTACATTTTTAATTGGAGAAGAAAAAAAAGTAGAACAATATATAAAATTATAAATATAATGTTCCTTACTGTGTGAGTACACAATGACAGTAAGACATGGTGAGAAGGGGAAATTTTACTGGGAACAATTACATTTCTGGATTATAACGTTCTTGCTTGTTTCCTTGCTTTGATATTTACTTCCTCAACCAAAACCAAGCCAAGGGCAGAACCTCCACCATTGCGATCAAAGTTTGCTTTGACGTTGCACACTTGCTAAAATGTATGGCATGGAGACAGGCGGGAATCAGCAGACTCTGCGCTTAGTGCGGTTGTTGTTTGTGTTTGTTTGTGTTGAAGATATTTGTTCTGGAGAAAGATGTAGACAACCTTTCCACAAAGAAAGTGAAGAGATTTACATAACAGATGTCAGAGCCCTCTAAAGACTTCAACCCACCCACACAAAAAGTTAAGGAACAGTGCTTTTGCACACCAAACTCTACAGTTCCCCAGACCTGAGCACACAGAGCACGCCTTCATTTTTTAAATATTAGTGAATGAAACTCATTCACTGCACCCTAATGAGGGATGAGGGGGTAACAGTGCTGTTACCACACATTGAGGACTGCAGATGCCATCCAAGTTCTGAATGTTCATTACATTTCCTCCTGTAGATGCTGGAGTAACAAAAAAGATGAATTACCTAAAACCAGCTTTGCTATCACCCCCATATTCTCCCCTTTTATATTTTTCCCCAATGCTCTCCTCAGGGGCATGTGCGGCCTGTCCAATCTCAGCCGGGCTGGTGAAATGCTGCAGAGAGAACATTCCATGCTCCGGGCTGGAACAAGCAGAAAGGTGCTAATGATAGAATCCTTGTCTTCTAATAAACCTCAAAATCTCATTCTACTTCAATTCAGGCTCTGTGGCTTTGGGTGAAAATTTCACAGGAATCGATAGTGAAAGTGTCAGCCAGAGAGACCCAGTAATGTGAACAAAGTCTGCACTTATCTGTAATCTTGCAGGTTCAATGTGCAGGGAAAAAAACAGCCAAAATGCACTCAATGGAGAAAATGTAGAAAAGCAAAATGAAGCTCTGACTGTCCAGAGTGTTCTTCTCACTAGTTCCACTCAGAGCAACACTCTTCACAAATCCCTGCTTGCCCAGAAGAAACAGCACATGCCAGCCTCTGGCTAGTGAAACCCCATGTGGATATATCACAGTCTATGTCTCTTTCTCTTTTTTTTTTTTTAGCAAGTGACAGAATCACAATGTCACTACCATGCCAAGTTCCACGAAAGCTCTCCCCAGAAAAAACTAAAGAGAAACAGCAGACATGTGTAAGAACAGGGAAAGTATTGGATAAAACACTGCTGTGGTTGTCGTCAAGGAACATGTGTGTATTTTCTTGTTGAGATTTTTTTCCTGCCTCATCGTCAGGGTGTGATGTCTTTTAACTATACTTATTAGATTTTGTTCAGTAAATGAAAATAAGCTTCCATTCTTGTCTTTCAGCCCACCCACACAGCCTGTTCCTGCATGTGGGGGCACTTGTGTGGGCAGGGGAGAAAATTGCCATTAACCTGTGAAGACAAAAAATGTATATGTAAAGAAAATAGAGGGGCAGAGTATAAATAAAAAAGGAGAAAAGAAAGATATTTCAGATAGATCAGTGAAAATGTAAAAGCTGTACGGCGAGGACAAACTAGAAGATTCGATTCACAATGCACTAACCTAAAGACACAGGCTG
>JAOUQW010000027.1:7234354-7246176 GCA_028565825.1 Olivaichthys viedmensis
AGTAATTAATAACAAACAACATGCAGGTGGGGACAATCACATCACGAGACAAAAGACACGGAAACAACGTAAACAACAGGGACGTGACGGTTGTCGTCATGGCAACCGCCACGCTAATGTCTCGCGCTCAGCCGGGCGCGTGACAGTCTTTGATAAACACAACACATTTTCATTTGGTATAACACCTTTGCTTAGTTTACCGAGTGGTATAACTTTACTTTAACCATACATTCAAAAAAAGCCTAGCCCTTATAATAATCACAAGGAATGAAGTTGCTTAAAAGGTATAAAGACAATATTAGGTGGTATTCTATGTTTCATCATTGCTTTACACACTAATAGAATTTTTTTTCTTCCATTTAGCACCCTAATGGGTTATTTGGTTTGTCCCTCTGAGGAAACCTGTAAACGTTCTACGTAGAACCCTATAACAGAGTTTCCCTTTCAGTAAAGGTTCCAAATTAAACCTTTTTTTAAAACTAGACCCCTTAACCATCCAAAGAACCTTTTGAGGAACCCTTTTCCCTGAGAGTGTAAAGAAGAGGGTACAGACATTCCTCACTCTTGTAACTACTGTACATACCTTTCCTATTAGTTTCACTGTAATTACGTAATAATTCATAGTAGCTACTGAATAATATGCTTTTGAGATTAACAACTGAATAATAAACTGGGACTTTAAGGGTTAAATATACCCTGATAGTACTTACTTCTACATCTGGGCAGGGAGTTGCTCCACTGCCCATTGGATTGGCAATGAGATTTAACGGCCCCCTGTAGGACATAGCCGGTACTGCAGGCGAAGTGAACTACATCGTTGAGGTTGAATTGTGTTCCCTGGGTCATACCATTGGCAGGATTTCCTGGATGTCCACATGTGATGGCTACAAAATACCAGAATACAGATTGTGGGTTAATAATTAATAGCTGTCATAAGAACTTCCTGTTTTCTCTAGATCCTGCCCCAGCTCCCTCTTGCCCACATTCATTGTTTTATATGACTGTGTCTGTACGTTGGCCCGTGCTATGGACAACGTTTTTTGTATAAACCCTAATAAAAAAGACTTTGCACTTGCATATGGATGCCTCTGGTTTCCCACTGATACAATGTTACAATTTTATTTACCACGTTGTTGACCAAACATACTATTAAACCTGTGATACATATTACATACCGTATGTATTATTAAAGCAGTACTTACGGACACAAACAGGTGGTTTTCCAGACCAGCGATGATCTTGCTCACATATGCGCACTGAAACACCAATGAGTCTGAACCCAGGGTTACACTGGTAAACCACACTGCCCCTGTAATTGTAGTTCTCGCCAATGATCTGCCCATTTACTATGGGGTCGGGAGAGCCACAGTGCCCAGCTGAAGAAAGAAACACACATGTGGACATACACAGGGAATGACCTTGAAGTACAGCCGCCACACAATAATTTAGCAACACAACCTAGTTTAGATTAAGCATCGTTGCCTTACTGAGACACTGGACCTCAGATCCGCTCCACAAGCCGTTAGCCATACACTCTCTAACCCGGGAGCCCACCAGAGTGTAACCAGTGTTACAGGAGAAAATGGCCGTTGCTCCAAACACAGTCAGAGTACCAATCTTATTTCCATTGGGAGGGGTTCCAAGGTCTCCACATGAGATAACTAGATGAGAAAGAAGAACAAATGGTCCACTACTCTATGCAAGGAATACACCATTAACACATCCAAGGATACATGAGCTTTAACAAACTAATCCTATCCTATCTAAGTTCTTTAGTTTCAGTAGGCCTACAAGTTAGGCCTAAAATATTTATGTATTTTGTACAATGCAATCATCAGTAAAGTATCTAAATGCTAAAACAGAAATTAAGTTTCACATGCCATCACAGAACACACACACGTACAGACACACTTTGGCCAGGTTTTGTGGGCACTCAATTACAAACACAGAAAAAGAAACACTCTTACTTTCACATGCAGGTCTGGGTTCAGGGTAATCCCAGGTGCTGTTGGCCTGGCAACGGATCACCCTTTGACCCTTGTAGAAGTATCCAGGGTCACAGGTGAGCATCAACATGGCCTCATACTGATTCTGCATCCCGTAGATAAGCCTCCATCTCCCGTGTTCCACTGCCGAATGGCCAATATCAGGGCAGGTGACAGCTGGAGGGCACACATCAAACTTTACTTTAAACATCTATCTTGGGAAATTTTATTAGGAAGGACCAATTCGTAAAATATAAAGAGTCGCTTTGTAATTCTGTCTTTAAGAGGTTCAATGACACCTCGGCATGCTCTTTATAAAAGAATTGCAGACATTTCATCAGTTAATTTTAGGCTTACGTATGCAGCGTGATGGCGTTTCTACTGGGCTCCACCTCCCTGACTCTTGACAAACAGTTGATACAGGTAATGTGTTGGTCAGTCGGAAACCTGGATTGCATCTGAACATGACCCTCGAACCGAGAGTGAAATCTTGACCAATCACACTGCCATTCACTGGGGGCATGGGCATTCCACATGATGCCACTGAGAGAGAGAGAGAGAGAGAGAGAGAGTGAGTGAGTACAGTCTCTGGTAATTGTGGTTCTCCTGCACACGGCAGGTGATCAAAGATGGCAAAGTGAGCACTCAACTCTAATATCATGAGAATGCCAAGAGTAATTACAGACTAATTAACTATGAAGTGCTGGTTCTGGCAAAAAAAAGTTTGAATCATGAGTGTATTGTTGAGTTTTAAAAATCCTTTAAAAAAAAGTAGATTTGACTTATAGTTATTGTGTACATATATTTATCAAACAGAGAGTAAGAATGTGAGAGAAGTGTTACCTTTAAAAAGATGAATTACTCAGAGAAATTTTGGATTTTAGATCTCCTATAGATCGAATTTAAACCAGATTATGGAAAATGTTAAAACAATTCAATAATATTTAATCACTTTAATTAAACTGAATTTATTTTAATTGAATCTGAATCAATCACACACACACACGCACACACACACACACACACACACACACACTGACAGTACAAACAGGAATTTGTGGCAGTTGGATAGTGATTAGTTTAATCCAAAAGTGAGCTTACACCTGTGCATAAATTTGAAGCACCTGCTGCTCCCAGTTGCTGATGTAAAGCAGAGACAAAGAAGAATTATCCCTGCCTCATTTTCCCTGTCTTACATCACTCGCTCAGAGAAAGACAGGTGTGTGCACAACATATACTGTTGTTCTAAATCACTACAGTAACACTCTAAGGTGAAATATCTTTTGATTACCCCTTAAAAATAGTCCTGATGCATATACAGGCCAACACAACACACAAATGGATTTAGTCACAACAGGCCCAGTGTGAAACAGAACCGCACTTTTGATATATTACAAACTGGGCAGATTTAAGATTGAGGAAATAAAGATATACAGGAAAAAGTCAGTAAATAGCCTGGACACCCAGACTAAATTGTTCTGGATGAGTAGTTTAAAACCCACCTTGGCACAGGGGCACCGGAGCATTCCATTGGTAGATGCCCTGCGGGGTACGGGTGCACGTAGCACTGCTCTGGCCAATCAGGCGGAATCCCTGGTCACAGCCGAAGCGCAACGTACTGCCCAGCTTTGTGCCTGTCTGGCTGTGCACTGAGCCATTCACTGGCATGTTAGGGGTACTGCAGTAGGCCGCTGTAACACACGCACACACACACACACAAAAAAATAAGATCCGAATAGTATTTATAGAAAAAATCTCCAGTTAAACTCCCAGGACTCGTCGGCAGGTCCAGACTTACATTCCTTACTCTTGTAACTACAAACCTTTCCTATTAGTTTAATTGTAGTTACTGAATAATTCATATTAGTTATTGAATAATATACTTTAAGATGAATAACTGAATAATAAGCTGCCATTTTAAAGATATTTGCACTGCAAATCAGATAGAGAGGGTAAATGAGTGAAGCGATATAGGGTGGAAGGATGTGTATTAGTAGATAAAACAGGAGGTGGGGTGGGCAAAGAAAGCCGCCCCATCCATTACGTTTAATCTGTATTACCACATTACATCTCCATAAAAATGCTAATTCCAGGCAAACACCACAGGCAGAGCTATATCTGTATCTTCTGGGGCTGAAGAGCTCTCATTCCCCACAGACAATCAGATAAGGCTAGTCCACTCAAATAAAAAGACAAAAAACAGTTACATCAATGGCACAGTAGGCTTCGCTTCTGGTTTTACAAGTGGTGGGGCTCTTCAACAAACTGCTTAAGACAAAAAATAAGGAGGTCTCAAGTGACCCACTCATCCATCAGAATAGTATCTTGGATAAGGGACCAATTTGGGAAATGACAACTCATATCCAGTGTACAGCATTAAGTAAAACTCCACATGGAGTGGTAAAATTGTAGGGCTCTGTATGTAGGGCTCTGATGTCATCTTTATGCCTTTCTTTCCCTGTTGGTAGCAAAATCTGTCTGGCTATAAATCTCCACCCTCCCTTTTCACCTTGCCCCTCAGCACCATGGGGAAAAGAGCTTGCGCACCAATTACACCCAATCGCTCACCACATGGAACGTATTAATGCGCGAGAATGAGAGAAAATAAAAGGTGCAAGAAAAGAAAAGACAAAGGACGTGGAACTTGCCTGCAACTGATGGATTGATAAAGAAAACAGTAGAATGTTTAGAATCTGGCCTGCCATCTGTTTTCCTCCCAAGGTATTGCTCCAGAAGGGCGGTCCATATTGAGAATGCGAACCTGTATGCCGACGCCACTAACTCAGCCTGTCACTGATCTGGCTATCAAAACTCCATCAAGCATGAAAAGAGAGCAGAAAACTAAAGACGTAGGCAGCAGGAGAAAACTGATCCCACTGTGCGATAGCAGCGGATGATTAGTCATCCTTCTGAAACTGATAATCATCAGCCTTCTGATGATAAGGAGCATACGGAAACGTTTTAAATATTTACACAACAATACATCATACAGGGTTCTGCAGGTGTCACCAGTATCAATCTCCAAATCTCTAGTCTGGGTGATTATAAATGGATATGAGCATTAGCTGCCCGCATCATTGCCAGCAGCTGCTCACCTGAGTAGCGGATTCGGAAGCCCTTGTGGCTGGAGGTGTGATCAAATGACCAGTGTAGGTAGACTTTATTGGTTGAGCTGGTGATGCTCAGGGGGGACGAGTAGTTCCCACTTAGAGTGATAAGAAGAGGACTCTGTCTGGATGGACCTGCAAGGAAAAAAAAAAAAGAGATGGACTCGATTACAACACAAGGCAGCTGTACTTCTGATTATGTGCCACAACATAATTCAGAGAGTAACATATCTATTCTACACTTTATGTAAGAGGTCATGCCCAATGAAGCGCCCTAATACAAGGCAGAGGCAAAGAACACCTGTCACGCGCCCGGCTGAGCGCGAGACAATAGCGTGGCGGTTGCCATGACGACAACCGTCACGTCCCCGTTGTTTACGTTGTTTCCGTGTCTTTTGTCCCGTGATGTGATTGTCCCCACCTGCATGTTGTTTGTTATTAATTACTAAGTGTTTAAATACCCGCCTGTGTCCGTCCTGTGTTGTCTCCTGTTGTTTGTGTGTAAGCACACCTGTCGCGGTGTGCGTTAGTTTAGTTGGTTAAAACCTTAATGTTTAAAGTTCAATAAAATGTTTGATGTTAGAAGCGGCTTCGTGCTTGTGTCCGCGCACCACCCGGAACACATCGTGACAACACCACAAAACCGGGTGTTTCCTCCTTCAAGCCTATTATTTTTAGATATCGGAACACTTCAACAGGTGTTTATTTCATTTTTACTGTGACCACTTAATAAAACTAAGATGATATTAAAATAGTGAAAGCGATAACGCATAAATATAACATAGCCCACTGATTCAAAACTGTGATTACATTTTTGACCGGATCTACTTTAAAGGTATAAGTAATTAATGCACACCTGCCAGCTCATCAGAAAACAAGTGTTTTTTGTGGACATGGTATTAACATGCACAATGGACATTTGATGTATCAAAGGACAAGCATTTTCTTCTAACTACAGCCCTATACTTTTAATACATTTACAAAATAAAGTATATACTCCTACTAGCTGATATTGATCATCATGGAAACCTTAGCACACAGTCTGTGAGGGCACTTTCAGATCAACAGAAATCCAGGAAAGAGTCCACAATCCACAGTTATCTCTACATCACAGGGTTTTCCACTGTGTGTGTGTGTAACTAGACCTCTTTGGCAGGTTATGTTTGACAGTATGATGGAAGTAGCCTGTTCCTCAGCTTAGTGGAATATACAATGATGTAATCACTGGTAAGCATGCCAGCCTCCCTAAGGAGCAGCCTAAAACTTGCCCAAATGCCATGCAAACACACACACCAGTCGAGTGGCTTTGTCAGTAATGGAAATAGAGTGTGTTCCTGTTCAGACCCAACCATTCAGTGAGCATCACTTAACTCTACCTTTGCCCTTCCCTCACTTTCTCTTCTGTATGAAATGCAGCCCATAGATCATCCATGCTCTGTCAGGTTTTAAACAGCACACACACTGTGTGGCTTGAATACAAATACAGCTGTGAAATGAATGCAAAACAGGCAGCAGTGTAAAATCCTTCACTTAACAGCTATTTGATGCCAATTACATTTCAGTGATTGACCATTCAATGTGAAGTCAATCAAATATCATGTGTAAGAATTCAGGTACATTTTGTCAGTCATTATTCCATTTGTAGTTTTAAATTAAAAATGTTGGTGGACTGATGAACGAACTATGAAATTGCATAAGTATATTTAAGTATCATAGTGCAAAGCAGCGCAACACTCTTAAATTAATTTGATTGTTTAAAGATGTGCAGTGTGTGTGTGTGTTGGTAAGCCTGTCTGAATGTTATCACATCTGTCTCAGTAAAAACTCACACACACACCGTCCATTTCAGAATACAAATGTATTCACAAAGGCTCACAGAGGTACATGGGGGTCCAAAAGTCTGAGTTCATGACCAAAACTGTTTTTATTTCATAATTTCTTAAAAATCAAATACAGTTTGGCTTTCAATTCAGTTAATACTCATTATTCAATAACACATTAATAAACATATCTGTTCCCTGTTTCATAATGACACCTGAAATTGAATCAATTAATGATCAGTTATGATCTTAGTCTCAGCCTTAGACGGTATGTCTACAGACCGTCTGATATGTATTGTGCACACAACAACAAGCCAGTTACAAAGTCCACTGTTTTTAATCACAAACTTTTAAAAACAAACTTTTGGACACTGTGACAACAATGAGCTGTCTGGAGTAAGAAACAGTCAGTAGACTGAAAAAGGCTAACAGTCTATGTTTGTCTGTCTAGCTGGCTTTAATCTCCAGAGCCGGTTGAAGACTGTTGGAAAACATTCCAAAGCTGGCCAAGGCTACTTTTAAGAATCTAAAATCTCTAATGCTTTTTGTTCATTGTGTTATTGCATAACTTTGATGTTCTAACAATTCATCTAAATGTGAAAACTTGTACCAATAAAGAAAACCTATGAAAATCTATGAGAAGGTGTGTCATATTCATTTTAAGTTGCTTCAAAGGCAAGGCAAGAGCTATATGCAATATGTAATACTCCAATAAGAGAGCTCATGCAGCACTGAATTGGTAGACATGTGTTCAATCCATTTAAACATTTGATTCAATCAAAGAAGACAGGAACAAAGAATGAAGAACGTTGATCTTAAATCCCTTATTCTGTCTACACTATACAGTGATCCTTTCTTGCGTTAATGGCATTCACAATGTGGTGACCCTCTGTGTATGTGCACTGACCTGTTGGCTCTCCAATCCAGTTTCTAATCTCATCCTAAATGGGAGGATGTTGAACCACAGCGTGCCCCATGACCCACTAGCAGCTCTTGTGCCATTCTTACAGACTAAAGCAATTTCCACTGCCTTTTCAAGTTTGGATGTCACTGTGTGACCCATGTGAAAAAGCTTGCACCTGTCCTACTGCTCTTTCTACACTTGTCTCTTTTGCATCACACTACAAAATTTGGAATCACTTGGCCTAAACATAATAACTTTGGTTATTTTATTCAGTGATGACATATGCAATGCAAGTTTAAGTAATCTAAATCAGTCACCAGTCAGTAGTTCTGAATGTTTCAATAAGTATTTCTAGTATTTAAGGAACACCACGAAGCTGTTAAATGCTAAATAATATATGTAATTGTGTATTTATAGTATCAGTCAAAGTATCCATCTTGAGATTTTATATCTACTCCATATGAAGAACTCATAACTTTATTATAACATGATTAATAATGCCTTAAGGCTTTAATTTTGGAATAACCGCTACCTCTGTTCATCATTCTGGACATTTAAAAACATCGATTTAATATGTTGAGCTTCAACTGCATTGCGCATTCCTGAACTCTGGTCTTTTTTCCCCCTACATTTAAAATCATGACTTTGGCAAATCTTTGGTGCTATCACAAATACACAATCTGGTTATGATAATTAAACTGGTCTTGAAATTAAAACCCACTTAAGACACTTACCATCAAAGATTTCAAGCTCATCAAACTGCCTGCTGGTCTGGAAGTGCTCAATGGTAAAGGAAATGTTGTAGCCTGGCTCCACCTTCACCACCCAGGAGCAGGACTCAAAGTGGGGGAAGCCGCTGCCGGGGGACTGGCTCAGAATCACTCCTGTAGAGGCCATCAGCACCTCGTTCATTGGACATGTCACTGGGAAGAGGAGTGAGAGAGTCAGATTAGTTATACGCACATGAAAATCAGCACCTGACAAAGGAAAGATAAGACAGTCAGAAAGTCGGACAAGACAGTCCAGCTTTTAACTATCAATAAAAAAAGATTTACTTAATAGTTTTGAAAGCATGAGGAATAGATTCATAAAGGGATCAATGCTGAAAGCTGACCTACTGTAGAGATCAATGCAACATTTGTTCTTTCTGAATGTTATATGTGAAAGCAAGCAGCCAAGCCGCCTGTGCAACTTGGGGTCAGAACAGTTCAAGTCCCACCACAACCGACTCTCTAGCTCGAAAGCAGGACCGCAGACATGAAGCAAAGCATATAATATTTGACAAATTCATGTCAGGCTCTGTCTATATCAAGCAGTGTGTGTGTGTGTGCAGTTCATTTGATTTGAACATGAAACAGGCGTTTGCAACAAAAGTGCTTAACTGAAGCTATCAGAAGTCTGGGTTATGCACCTTTTTGAAACATGGGCATATGCACACATGCAACAATGTGTGTTGCAGGGGCAGCAAAATAACGCTCTGTTTATCCATTAGTGTGTTTGGTTATAAAAGCGTTTCTAGAATGGGACTGTAATTTGCCAGGGAATGTAATTGACATGTTATGATATGTGGAGTTTTTCAATTCATTACCGCGACTTATGACTTTCTTTGGACCATGATTTTTTAGTTGAAGTGTGTGTATGTGTGTACATGTATGAATACATGAGAGATATAATATCAGCTATAACATCACACAGGACCCTAAACTAAAGTATACAGACAGGTCACTTGTTCAATGTGCTTGTGAGGCCATGATACTTTCCCTCGCTTTTCTTCTAAATTATTAGGCCTAATGCAGACCCTGATCTCATCACTTCACTTTGGTCTTTGAAGCCGCTCTCTTATTTATGCTGTGGATATCTGAATAAATAGTGATAATTCAAATACAAATGACAACATGAAAGGATAAAGCCTCACCTCTGACATGTTTCTAATATTCCATCTCATTTCTCTACAGAGTCACAGTGGTTATAGACTATACTGTCTGAAGCAGACTAGCTGGACAGAAAAAAAAATGTTACCATTAAATATTCATGACACCTGCATTTGGGAAATGGGCAATATGGGTTTTCCATTTCTTTACTTTCTAAATGAATCTACTAGTGCTGCAGAGCTTGGCTGGTGTGAGTGGGATTGGGTTACCGCCATGATATCCACATGTTTGGAAAAGGTTTCAAGTAGATTTTGTTGGCTTCTAAATCCTCTTAATTTTTTTTTTTACGACAACAATCAAGGAATGCAAATATTGACATAGTATGTTTAGCAGAGAGAAGAAAATAGATGGTTTAAACCCCAGTAAATGACAAAATATTTTATGTTTTGTTTTCACCGGGGTTACTAATGAATTAAAATCAAGTCACATTCAGTCACTGATCTATGGATGTTCTCCTAAAACAATTCACCTTCTATGCATGTCGAGGGCTGTCACGTTTCAGGATAGACGCTTGAACTCATTATGTTGACAGAAAACAGTGCAGTCCAGCTAAACATGGCCTGTTTCTCTGAACAGCAAGGTGCACATGTTCGGTGTTTAGACACAAAAATTATCAAAGCAACATGAATCCTCACGCTTGCCATAATAACTGCATAAAGAATGATTCCCATAGGCAAATTTTACCTTACATTTTCAAGAACTGTGGAACCAATTCAATGTAAAGAACACTAGAATCAGCGAAGCAAATTTTTCCATACTTTCGTTTGCCATATGGTCAAGAAAAAATATTACCGTTTCAAGAGGCTGAGCTCAGTAAGTACTGGTTGCTGTAGTAAATTTTTAATGCTTGAATGGTAAGTACTATTTAATTACAAAAATGTTACAGTTATCAATGAACAAATTGCACGGTGTTAAAGGAGTAGGAATATTATTAAGTGTTCCTCTTTGAACAGATCTGTGCAGCCTTCACATATTTGTGTGCTGAACAAATATCGTGCCCAGGCAAGTGTACGGCTTTGACACATCTCATTTATGAGGGTAAAATACAGAGGCCTACAAACCTCTGTAGCGCTCCAGGGGGACATAAAATGTGCACAGTGTTTCATTTAGTTACAAAAATAATCACAGTGGCATATGAATGCTCATGCTAGTCCATCATCACTGCATAAACAATGATGTTTGCAGGTAAAAATCAGCCACAGAAATCAACACAACAATACTTACTACATAGAATATGAGTTTGTGATTTTGTCTGTGCTGATGTTGGGCCTACACATGCAATGACCTAGATGTAAACCAGGAAATCCGAAATAGACACTGCATAAGCATTGGGTGCACTACCACATAAAAAAAGATGCACAGTAAGCATGTACACTAACGACTTCCCATAAAATCTCCTGCTAATGATTACCACTGATTTAATATATCTCTGATATTCTAATAGCAGCATATTGTGTAAGTCTTAATTCAGCTCTTGCCACTAAGGTCTGTCTATAGCAGATATTTGGTTTAAATTAAATAAAGAGGGCTGGAACATAAACTGGCTGACAGCCTTCAGCCTTCACCTTTTGCACAACCCATCCAGTATGACTGCTAACTGAGGATATTCTCTAAGCCACTTTCAAATGGCCTGACAATTTTTGAATGTAAGCGACAAAATGTGACAAAAAAGGCAAAAAGGGCCTGTCAACAAAACTCTCCCAGGCAGCTAGGAGATGCAAAAGGCAGCTAGAGATGATCTAAGATTCCCAAAACCTTTCCATAAAAGACCCTGAATGATAGATATCAGTACAGTTCATTAGTGACAAAAATAGATACACGCTATATGTGAACATAAGTATGAATTAGCATGAAGATTTACACTCACCGAGCACTTTATTAGGAACACTATACTAATACTGGGTATGGTCTCCCTTTGCTCTCAAAACAGTCTCAATTCTTCGTTGGCATTGATTCCACAAGATGTTGGAAACATTCCTTTGAGATTCTGGTCCATGCTGACATGATTGCATCACGCAATTCCTGCAGATTTTTCAGGTGCACTTTCAAGCTGTGAATCTCCGGTTCTACCACAT
>JAOUQW010000027.1:7306589-7318477 GCA_028565825.1 Olivaichthys viedmensis
TAATAGACTGCCCTGCCGTGAGCAGGTCGAGACCTAATCGTAACTACACACCTTTCCTGTTAGTTTCGCTGTAGTTCCTCAATAATTCATAGCCGTTACTGAATAATATGCTTTAGGATTAATGATTATATAATAGACCCAGTGTTTAAGGTGTTAAAGCCACCGTCATCCTTCAAAGCAAGCAACCTTCAGTCTTCATGTCCTTGAAGAAATAAAATGTCTTATCAGGAGGGAGTCGTAGTGCACAAGGACGAACGGTGGATTCTCAAGGTGAAAAGGAAACGTGCTGCACTTTGGATAGAAAGCGCATGCCACACTGGAACACTGGACAAACCTAACACGTTTATCATGCAAATCTGATGTGTGTTAGACATTTATGCCCTCACATGTGATACCAGAGAAGTTCATGATGAAGAAACAGAACTGAATACTGATCAGAGAACAGTGTCATCCTTTCCGAGCTGTAAAATTGGCTGCAATATGAATATAGTGTAATACAGTAGGGTCTACAAGACAGTCCACTACCAAGAACTGGTATTATATTTCACCAAATTATACTTCCTTAATAAGATTACGTGATGCTTTATTAATATCAGGCAAATAAATTTCCCTTCTATTGACTGAAAACAGCAGGGACAACAACGCATAGTGCATAGACGAGAGTATTAATATCAGTCAATAGCTGTTAGTCCGTAAAACACAATAAATCACTCTGTTTTACCCTGCGTTCACACTAGCAAGCGACGAAGAGACAGGTACGCATCGTTTCCTACGTTAGTTCAAGCGACAGCAATGCCTTTTGAATTGAGAGGGCACAGATCTTTTATTATGTCATTTTTAATGTAATGGCCCAGCCCTAGACTGCACACAACACGCAAATGGCGTGCAAACAGGATATTCGTTTTATTTCGTATGAAACTATGAAAAGCTAAACATAATTTCTCTGTTTTAAATACTGATGGAATAAAAGCACTTCTTAGAAGCCGCGATGGAACGAAACGAGAGATGAAGTGGGACGCCATCTCTTCTGCGCTCTCTCTCTCTCTCTCTCTCGCTCACACCCACACACACGCTACGCTGCGAGATGTTGTCGCTGTCTTTCCTAAACTCAGTGCTGCTAATTAGACCTCACATCCACCAAATTTACTGCTCAATTTGTCAGAGCCGGCGGCGTTTTTGCTCTGGGAGCAGCCAGTGATGTCACATAAACCACTCAGTGGAGTGGCTGCAGCTTAATGAAAGACTGAAGACCATTAAAATCTCTTTAGATTAAGGAAATAATCAAGCATAATCGAAAAAGGATAATTATAACAACCGTAATCATATGCGCTGTCATCATACTGCCGTTTGAAATGGGCACAATGGAGGAGCGCTATGCGGTATCTGATTGATCGGTGGAAAATGAGAGAGCGCAGATGATGAGAGCATATGACACAATCGATTTGATGTATGTAAATCATGTAAATATGCAGTTTTTTTTTTATTATCTAGCTTCTAGATATATGATATTTTCTGGTTTCTAACCTGACATTTTGTGATCTCAATTTTACAGTACAACATTCTCTTTCTCTCGGTTTTCAATTACAGTTTAATGTACTTCATTAGCATCACTGATTCATATGAAATATCACCAAAGCAATTACAAAGTGATCTTTAATAATACGAACAACAAAACTAGAACATTAACAAGCAATAACAGTATGTTTATATATGTAATGTATATTTAAATATGCCAATTCATTCACAAAAAAAAAGAAAACAGTCAAATTAGGACAATATAAGATCAGAATATTTAACGTCGTGCATACATTTGAAGGATTTTACCCTGATATATAAGCCTTGATTCACAGACGGGCTGAGTGTGTGCTGGTCGGCTCTACTCTGCGTGAGGGATTTCCAGCCCTCTTATCGAGATTCAGGTCAGTTGGAGTTACCCGGAGTATCTAAAAAATTATTGATTTGGACTCTGAATAGTCTAGTAGTGTGTAATAGCATGTGCTGATCGAATCAGAACAGATCTCTCCAACAGACTATAAACATTACAAGGACAAAAAAAATCATAAAAATCAACAAAAAATCTGTCAGAAAGTACGTAATACATAGAGCTTGAAATATTTGTCACGTCGGGTTCGGAAGTCGTTTCCCAAATACGTGTCAGGCTCGGCTCGGGTTCGGATTTTACGTTCGGGTTCTCACAGCACCGCCTCCCACTTAAAACAGTTTTAAAACAGATTTTACCCCTTCTTTCATTTTTCTCCTTACTTTATTCTTCCTCCCTACTTTCATCACCTTAAAACAGTTTTTAATCAGGCATGCTGGATGTTGTTCGTAAGCATTGCTTGATGAATAAATTCGTTAAAGCAGAATTTAAACGTAATTTTGGACATTTTTTTATTTTATTAATACATGATCTAATGATGGCTGTTGTTGTATAGACGGTAATTTAACCGGCACTATCCTATCATGTTTAATTCAGCACTTTGGCTGACGATGGGCCGGTTCGGGTCAGTTTCGGACAGAATTTTAATGGGCTCGGGTCAGTTTCTGATGTTGTGCAGGTCGGGTCGGGTTCGGGTTGGGTGGGACTCGGACAGAAAGTTCTCAGGCTGTATTCGGGTTCGGACCAAAATTTCAGGCCCGATTAAAGCTCTAGTAATTCCCCAATTTTTGTATTTTTATTATTTTTCGGTTACCAAACCAGAGCCTCGGTGTGATTTTACTTTGTGGTTATTGTGGTCTCAGAGGATGCTATTTTGCTCTGTTCTTGTTGCTTTTAATTAAAATGTTTTCATTGAGTTTAGGATTGACATCCAACTTTTTTTTTTTTATTGTTGCTTGCAGGGAGTTCATGTTAAGCAGATCACTGAGGAATATTAAATTCAGCATTTACATTGATGTTGGAATTCAGTAGTGAAGTAGTTCGAGCATATTCTTTGTTACTTTTGCCTGCGGGTCGACCCTGTCAGTATCCGGACAGAGAGAGGATACTTTTTCACTGCAGGATGACGAGAATGTGAGTGTGGATGGACAGTCTGTAAGGATTCTTGAGTGCTAACTGCTGCTTTCCAAGTTTTGTTTCTCCAAACAAATCTATGTTAGACCCAGCTAACAGGGAACGTTATCAGAGCGTTCAGTAATGTATCCGACAAGTTCTAAGATGGTTCCTCTGTAATGTTACGAAAATAACTGTCCTACAATGTTCTGAAAACATGTGATGTAATAAAGTTTTGTTTTAAGAACAATACTCACACAATGTTCCCAGTAATACAAAAACTCACATTATGGAAATGTTTGTGTTAAGGTTCCTAAAAATAAAAAAGTTGCAGCAGCGTTGAATGTGCATTTCTAAAGGCTACATAAAAACATTCTCAGAACAACCTAACAGTTCTAGGAACCAAAAGACTGTAGAACCCTAACATTCAGAAAACGTTCTGGTAAGCTAAAATTGTTAGCTGGGGAGGCATCCTGATATAAGGAATTAATGCACACCTGCCAACCAATCAAAAATGAGTATTTTCTGTGGCTATGGCACAGTTAAGATTATTTCATAGACCTTTTTAAAGGAAGTGTGCTGTCTTTCTCTCTATGTCTCTAGGCTGGGTATGTTCTTGTTTACTGAGTGAGGCCTGTCCCTCCTTAAGCCACGGCAAATAAAAGCTATTCTCTCACCCCTCAATATATAAAAATCAATATTGCAGGTTGGGTTTGCTGTTCTATGCCTCTGTGTCTCTGTGTGTGTGTGTGTGTGTGTGTGTGGAAGTGAAGTACGTGCCTCTCCTCTGAGAGACGTCTGGTTTTGCCCTCTCAATATGAACTGTGGCCCTGCAGTGGTAATGATAAGGGCATCACACCAGGGATTCTGGGAAATATGGCTTGGAGGGGGAATTTCAGACCATCCCTGCATTCCAATTTTATCACTGCTTTATCAACTTTCCCTCACCACTCGGAAGTGTATATCACATGTCAGATGAGTGGAGACAGTGCAGCAAGAACCCAGTGAGCACCAAGATGTTTAAAGAACATGAAAAGACATCTTTGGTAGACCTTTATGGGACGTCTAGATTTTGGCCAGAGTAAAAGTTTTTGATACTTCATTTTGAGGGCGTAGAAACGATGACTATTGTGGTTGTACACAATATGTCCGACAACTGACATCCCAAGCCCCGCCCACGCTAGGTTACTGTTGCTATGTAGGTGAAGCGTCTGAAAAAGTAATCGAGTTAAGCGGCTACCACAAGACCTCATCAGTTTTGGGAATCAGGAAAGGTTTCAGGTAGAAGCTGACAGCAAGGTCTTCAGTATGCAGTAGAAATTAGGCAAAATGAAAAATAAACTGAGGCCAATTGTTACTGCTATCAGCGTGAGCTAACTTAAATGTCTACCTGATAAAGTTACTGCATAGCTAACATAGTAAAAGCAGTATTCAAAGTTAGCTTAGTCTTGCAAGCCAGACTTCTAGTTTTCACAAGAAAGTCTCATACTTTTTGTCACTAAACGTGGCCAAGAACTGCTTTCTTTCACAAGAAGTGGTTGTTTGACTGACACAGCAAATGGTCAATCAAGTTTACTCCCATAATGTCATAATTTTATATTTCTTTCTTCAATTCAGTGACTATATCTTGCTCCGAAAAAGCTCATTATGTCACGGTGTTCAAAAGTTTGTTAACAGAAGTGTATTTACACGGAAGTGTGAAGAGCCAATCAGATTGCGACCTTCAAGATTCTGAAGCTTGTGGCCAGAAAAGTGTATAAACGATATTAGCCGCTAAGCCACCAGTATTAGCTAAACAATCCTCATAACACTGGTTTTACGTTCACACCCTTTTTAAGTGAACAAAGATTTGGATGGTTTAGCAAAGACGACCTAACTAACATTTAGCATGGTAGCTAACTTTAGTGACATGTGGGTTATTTAGGCTGCAACGTTTTACAAAAGTACAATGCCATAGCTATCCATGACCGGGTGTCCAAGAGAGAGTCATTGTCATGCTCTCTGGGTGGAAGGGATGCCTTTCTCTCTCACCTGTCGATCAGAACGACACTAGTGCAAACATTCATTAGCTATTTAAGCTAGATTAGGCGCATTATTTTAAGAAATTCAGTTGACTAGTAAGGCGTAAGTAAGGTGACTCAGTCATATTGGGAAAACATTAAATTCAGACATTTAAAAATCTGTGAAAATCTATAGGGGAGCATTTATTTCTGGCGAGTATGTGCCGCTGGAATGGTGGCTTCAGTAGTGCGCACTCTGTTGCCTATCTAGGTGTCACGATATCCCCGCCGCGGACTCCCGCTTAT
This sequence comes from Olivaichthys viedmensis, assembly GCA_028565825.1. NCBI lineage: Eukaryota > Metazoa > Chordata > Actinopteri > Siluriformes > Diplomystidae > Olivaichthys > Olivaichthys viedmensis. Next base: position 7,311,888 of record JAOUQW010000027.1, read on the forward strand.
AGTGTGCGCCGCAGTTCCCGGCGAGCCGCGCACTTCCATGTGTGTGTCTATATCATGTGTTTTTGTTTTGTTTGATTCACGTGTCTTGTTTTGGTTCTGTTCACGCCCCCTCCGGTTTCCTATTGGACATTCTGTAATTGATAGCAATTATCCATTTACCGTTTATGTTTAAATACCCGCTGGTTTTAGTTTTGAATCGCAAAGTCTTGTCGTGTTTTCATATCGTCAGTCTGAGCGTTATATCTGATTCTGTTTTCTATGTTTCCAGTCCCGAGTCCCGGTTTCTATTCTTCCCGTTTAGTTTGTTTGTTTTGGTTCCTTCATTGTTGTTTTGACTTCCTGGTATTGACCTACGCCTGTGCCCGCACTACGGAAATGGATTTGCCTATGATACGTCTGTCTGCCTGTGTTTTGACCCCTGCTCTGTCTAACGTCATAATCAAAGAATTATGCTTTCTGGATTGACCCTCGAAGTAAACACACCGAATGTATGCACTTGCGTCCTGTCTCTTCTCCCGTGCTACACACGTTACAGTATCTCATTCTAATTTTCCAAGCAAATTCTCTTCAGCTTAGCCTTCAATACATTTTATGCTTCTAAGAAAACTATTTTAAATAGAATAAATCACAGTGTGGCCTCATTGTGCAATCATGTTGAAATTAAAAAAAGGACGCTGGCTTTCAAAAATCACACACAAACAGCCACAGGTGAAAACAATTCAACATGACAATTAGCTAATGAACCAAAAACATTGCACAGACAGCTAGAAGGCTGATTCGCATGGTTAAATTAAGGGAAGAGATTCTGTTTGGCTTTTCAAAATTGTAGCCCTTTAGTTTCCAGTCAAAACATAACAATAAAAAATTAACAACGACTTTTACTACACAATTTGTAGAGAGTAAGTTCACTAAACTAAAAAATTAACTAAAAATGACAGACATACAGTACTGTACAAAAGTCTCAGGCACAACAAAACAATAAAGAGCAAGAAACAGTCAAATACTAAATCAAATCAGTATTTGGTGTGATTCCCATTTGTCTTTAAAACTTTTTTATTTTCCTTCAGGTACAATGTTGTGCAATTTTATAAGGAATTAGGCTGGTAGGTTGTTCTTGGAGAACTTGCCACAGTTCTTCTGCACACTTTGACTCTCACTTGCTTCTGTCTCTGCAGGCCCCAGGGAACCTCGATAATGTTTGTATCTTTAAAGTGGTCTATTCTACTAAGACACTAATGCAAGATACAAAACATAAAAACATCTAAGACAATATAAATAGGGTGCTTACGACTTTTGCACAGTAATGTACCTTTTCGGAAGACCTAGCAGGCCCTAAGGGATTCCCCTAGAAATAGATCAATATGTCTATAAAAAAAAGGAAAGACAAATATCTTCTCATAATACTCAGTAAATCCAAATGAATTTCATTCATTTTTGTTGTACTGCTTATACATTGCTGGACATCTATGATAACAAGATATTGATCTTGTTCTGCAGATGCTACTTCATCCTTATCTTGTCACGAGAAAGTGCTTGGTTTCCACTCATCTTAAAACCCATGAGAAATGATTGCTACTGCATAACAAGAGAGCAAATACAAGGTCAGGTAACCTTCATCATTTTGTGTCCCCTTCGATTTTTCTCCTGGTTTAGCTTCACATTTAATACGCATCTGGACAAAAGAGAAGGTCCTTATATCGATATTCAGATGCTGCTTCTTGCTTTAGGCTGTTTTCACACCTAGTTTGTTTGCTTAAGTCCGCATCAGAGTTACATATTTTGAGATTTTTATTAAAAAAATTTTTTTGGTTCGGTTGGTTTCACATAGCAATGATTGTCAAACGCACCAAATTGCTTGCACACGTGGACGTTCCTTGATTGGTCAGGAATTTTACGGGGTTGGCTTGGATGGACACTTCTTATTGGTTCTCATAGTTGTTTTACCTCTGTAGGTCATGCGAGTGCAATGCTATTAGAGATAATAAAAAATAAAACAACTGTAAACTACCAGTTAATAACATGCAAATAATTGTCATAGTTTACAGTAAGGTCAAGAAACCAATTTCTCTGACATTATACACACTATTACCATGTTTTAGACCCATTTATATTGTACTTTGTTCCTTGAAATGTATTTAAGCCATTTATAGGAAAACAAATGTGATCTAGAAACACATGCATTTTGTTCCACAGGAAGAGGTGAGCCTATTAACACAGAGTCGTATGTTGAATTTCAAAGAGACTTAAAAACATTTTGTGTGCATCATTCTCTGTGGTCGTACTGTTGCGAATCTGTAGTACTGTTGTGAAGATTTTATTGGCTACCACAGTATGTTCAAATGTTTTTAGCTGAAAAGACGAATATCAAAAACGAAAAGAACTTAACCATGGTGATAAAAGCACCTGATGTCATTCTGGTGAGGACCATCATAAAACTTTGTTCCCACCAGTAACAAACTGAACCTTGGTTCACTTGGATGAGGCAGTGGTGGCTCAATGGTTAGGACACTGGGCTACTTATCAGAAGGTCGTGGGTTCAAGCTGCCACTGTTGGGCCCTTGAGCAAGGCCATTAACCCTTCCTGCTCCAGGAGTGCTGTATCATAGCTGACCCCAATTTACCAACATGCTGGGATATGTGAAGAATGAATTTCACTGTACTTGTATATGTATATGTGACAATAAATAGCATTCTATTCTATGAGACCCCTGACTTTTGTCGGACCATGATTCAGTTGTTTGGTGCGCACCTGAGTATGGATGGAGTGTTCACATCTGTCAAAACAAACGGAACTTTTTGAATTAAAAGTTTGAAAGGTCTGCATCAAACAAGGTAGGTGTGAAATCCCCCTTAAAGAGCAGAATGCCTTGAGAGCTCAAACACTTCCTGAGATGATAATAATATTCGCCTACCTTCCCTAATGGCAGTAATTTGCAGACAAACAAAAATACAGAAAGGTGGACATTCAAGCGGCCTGTTTTTTTTGGATAACCTTCATCACCATTAGGTCTGAAGCCTGCAATCTGACTCTGAATGGAATAAAAACAAGTGCTGCAGCAGGAAGAGTCTGGGAGCGGTCCAGAGTGCGGCTCAAGTACAGAGGAAAGCCTCTGATAAACAGTTTTTATGCAGAATTACATTGGCAAAACAAGCGGCAATTAACGAGAGCGCATGTTCATTCATTAGCGGCGTTTTACAGGGGGAGGAGAGAGGTCAATGTGTAGGACTGCCAAAGCGCTAATGACTTCCTAGCACCCCCAAGCCATGATGACTAAGGTAGCAGTCTGGAACAATACTGGCATACACACACACACACACTGACGGCCACCATACTGTGAGCCAGTCACGCTCTGAGCTTATGCATCCCACTCTCCAATTAAATCTCAGAATATAAAGCAAGCAGAGAGGGACACACTGAGGCAGCCGGGGACTGTGGCAAAAAAATTCCCACTGAGATGCTTAAAGAGTTAATGGCTTGAAATTCAAGGTCAAAGAAGAGATGAGAGGTAGGCGACATGAAGAGCTGATAACAATGTCAAAAGAGAGGGATGAGGTAATGAGAAGACAGGATGAGAGGAGAGGAAGAAAGCGACAGGTGGAAGGGTGGAGTGTGTTATACAGACCCAATGGTGCTTCCGGGTGGAGCCTCGATGGCCCACACACAGTGCAGATTGTGCTCATAGGGGGCTGGGTAACTTGGAGACAGGATCCGACCCGCGGGCTCGTCCTTGATCGTCCCACCACACTCAGCTAAACATGGAGAACAAAACACACACACATTCCTTTACACCCGATTTGACAAGACACAATATAATGCTCCACATTATTCACCAGCCGGCTGCAGTAAATAATTTCTCCTAGAGACGTGCAATTCCCAAGAACTGCTGACATGATTATAGCCTGACTTATTCGCATCTCAATCATGGATATTTTCAACATATTTTGTTCCCTTTTCACTGTACTGACTATATATCTCAATGATTAAAGTCCCACTATCCAGTGTCAAACAGAACACGATAGATTCCCTTTTGAATCTGGTTCTTCTCGTGGTTTCTTCCTTATTCCGTCTCACTGACTTTTTCCTTGCCACAGTTGCCTCTGGCTTGGTGATTAGGGATCTAGATCTAGACACTAGATTTAGTCCTGCAGCTGCTTTGTGATACAGTCTGTTGTTAAGCGCTATACAAATCAAATTGATTTGAACTGAATTCAATGAAAAATGTCTGTCCCAAAGGCAAAAAATAATAACAGTAATGGTTAGGTAGGTAAATCATCCTGCTACTGATTTGAGGCGACTCATTAAGACCCAACAAAGCCCATATTAAAGGCTTGGGATTGTGGTCACAGCCTAATAATGTGTTAATAATCGGAATTAAAAACCTTCATGTGTACACCTTAATCAAAATGAACAGGCCATTTAATGATCAATTAAATAGAAAAAATATTGTTATGTAAACCTTTGAATCAAATGTCTTTCATAATTGCAATCTTTGCGTACATAATGCAATCTGAACAACATCACTTATAAAAAAAAAATAGCTTGGTGAGGAAACAAAGTTCATGTTACAGATTTTAGAAGACTAAAAAAAAGAGGTTGGATGGGGGGGTGCAATATGAATCCAACTAATATTTTGAAGCAGAATGAAGTAGGATGCTCATTTTTCTTCCCACTGTCTGTTCATTTAGAGGAGATTTTGCTAAGACTGACATCATTTAAGAGACTGACACTATTTAAGACTTGTTAAAAAAAAAAAAGGTAAGGTGATTAAAACTTGTGTATTAACATGCATGAAACAGAGATTTTCAACAAGGCTAAGTTTAGGGACCATATAAGCAGTTCATTTGGAATCTGCAATCGTAATGAATTCATTCGGATTGACTAAAATTATTGCAGGCACACGCAGCCCTTTCCTTAACACTGAAACAGCCGAGACGGTCATTTTGACCGCTTTGAAACTTTGAGATATAACAGCTTTGAAGATATAAAACCCCCATTTCTACCAATTCCTGACTTTTATTAAATTAGTGCATATTCTAGTCTGACAATATTATGAGATCAATATTACGAAGCACAAGCAGATTCTGAGTGCTACCTACCTCGTAAGGCCATAGCAGTCATTTTGACCGTATACATTATATACAGCGTTTTATCTCAAGAACTACCTTTTTATTCTTCGTATCTCAGTAACTCTTTTTATTTCAGCAAGTCAGACATTATCTTGGCAATGGTTAGTCTATTCAGTAGCCCATTCGCTTTATCTGGTTTACCTCAGAAAACATCAGAAAACATCTGAAAAAGGTGGAAGTTGACTATGTTGACTATGAGTCGTACAGCTGCTTGTCAGCCCACACAACGCGCAGTTTACCCCATAAGGATGTGTTGCATACTAATTTCCTTTTGATTATATTAAAAATATTTTTGCCTTTTGTTGATTTTTTTAAATACCTAATTTAATTTCATGCAGTTTGTATAATCATTTCATCTAATTTCCTGTCATGGCCAGTTTGACCGTTCTGCATTTAGCTATTTAGTGTGTTTTACATGGCCATAAAAAAAACTTTCTCTGTGCAATAAAGCCTTACGATTAAGCTTTATTGTTCTTTGTGTTCATTTTTACAAGAAATTAATTTAAAAATCAAATGTTTTTCTTTTCCTTCAGAAAAATGTTAGTAGGGTACTATATGTTGGCATACTAGTACTGTTAAAGAAGGACAAAATCCTTTTAGATTTCAAAATTCAGGGAGTTCTACTAAAACTATCTGTCCTTTGATAATGCAGTTTTGAGATCAGAGAGGACAGAGTGTTGCAGCCACAGGCGGACCGCAGTGCAGGAAACTCCACATTTCTCTCAGTGGGAATGGGGCACAGTGCACTGAATATGATGCATTGTCATGTGGCCAAGGCCAGTATAACTTCCTGCTTTAAAATAATATATTCCACATGGAGCCGAGCTTTATGAGCGATAGGCAGAATGGCGCGGTCGTATATCACGGCCGGCATTGAGACATCTCCAGGGAGGGCACATTTCCTTTGGCTAATATCACTGATAGGGTTTCAGTAATATCTCCAGTGCCGGGCAAAGCCATCCATCTTGCGGTAGGAATGGTGGTGGTGTCATGCCAAGGGGCACAAATCACTAGTTTGTCAGCAGGTAGGGGCCAGCAGGCACCACAGCTTCAGTTTCACGCATCAGGAAGCACAGATCAAATGTATGCTTCTTTATACTGTACACCCATGCAGACACAGACAGTAGGAGACAGGGATATGCACTCATACAGTCACACTAAAGGCCTAAGAGGTCCTGTTCCTGTAGAGTCATAAGCATCCATCCCACAGGTGAAACATATTTATAACACTAATGGTTTATGCAGATGAATCTCTCAGTTACTGAACTGAAGTGACTCAATAGCCCAGATAACAATTTTAGGTTGGCAGAACGTTTTCTGAACACTGTGGTTTTAAGAGCTTTTGGTTTCATAACCGTTTAATTCTGTGTCTGAAATCGCTTCCTCACTCATTTACTATTTACTATATAGACTGTTCTATATAGAGCACTATATAGAACCAATGGACTGAATTCAGACAACAC
>JAOUQW010000027.1:7333154-7343762 GCA_028565825.1 Olivaichthys viedmensis
ACAACATAAACGGGCACGTGACGGTCGTCATGGCAACCGCCACGCTATTGTCTCGCGCTCAGCCGGGCGCGTGACATTCAGACTCCGTGGTGCTAGTCAAATATGGTAACGTGAAGCGCGAAACTACGAAACAAAACATTGCCACTTAACAAATTAAGCACCCCACAAAATTCGGTTCTAAGGAGAAATAAAATAAACCAACTCAAAGCTCGACATGAAAGGTTCACCAGAATGCTCGTCCATTCCCTTAAAGCCCAAGAGCGTGCAAATAAATGTTTATAAAGGCATGTTAAAAATACAAAAGATTTTAAAAATATATTTGATGTCTTATTTTATTTCATTAGTAGCCATGAACTAATCATTAATGGTGAAGCATAAAACGTAACTGTTGTCTCCATTCAGTCATGTTAGTTTGCTTATCTGGACCTTTGTAAGCAAGGAATTTTATGTAACTGGACCTTCACAAATTTTAGTTGAATATCCCTGGTCTAGTATATATAGAGAGTCATTTCTGCCTCAGTATGGATAATCACTGAGGGTGTTTTATGATCTGGTTGGTACAAGTTAAATAAGACTACTTCTCATGTACTCTCAGAGACAATCTAATCTAGTCACATGCTAGATTCTAGGTCTTTATTTGTCCCTCCATTACTCTCAAATATGTTTTAAAATATTCTCTGTAAATTTGGATGTGTGTATGCAGGTCTCGTCATCCTTGTGTACCAAATGTACCATAATAGTCCTTTAATGAATTCAGCTTTTTATTTCTGTCTTTCTCCTCAGCCTTCCACCTGTCCTAGAACATTGAGACTAATTTGCATGACCTAATTGCTGATTCTGCAATTACTGTAAAAAGCATTATTCATTTATCACTAAGGAACAAGAGAAATGCAGTGGCTACACATTTAAATTAAATCTGAAAGTGGATTAAGAGTGGGTTTGGGAAACATTCTAACAAAGCAAAAATCACTGACTGAAGGTCAACCAAAAATTGTCAGATGTTTAAGTGCAGAGACATTTATTGACATTCACATAGTAGCTCATGACACTCAGTAGGCAAACTAAACAGATGTAGATGGTCTGTGATGAAGTGGTAATTAAATAAATTAGAGTAAAGAGAAATAGCACCACTTACACACACAGCTGGGTTTCTTGGCTGACCACTGGTTGTTCTTTTGACAGGTGATGTTCTTTTTCCCCACCAACTCAAAGGCAGGTAGACACTCAAAATACAGCCTGTCCCCATGCCTGAAGCCTGTGCCCTCTCGCTTACCGTAGGCTGGAATTCCAGGGTCTCCGCATCCTCCCTGGTCAATTTCTAATAGAGAAGACAAAGAAACAATTTGTAAATTGTGTTTATAAAGCAGGGAAACCCCATTCATAGTGCTGAGGATCCAAAAAAAAGTCAATAAAACATGATTCAAACAATTGGCTGCAAGAGGAGGGAAGCCTTCTTATACCACCTGAACTCGAGAAAAGGTCAGGATACTGAACGATGCTTTGATGGAGACAGGTTTCACACTACTACCCTTATAGTGTGATCCACTCTCCGAGGAAGTCAAGTGGAAACGATGACTTTTATAATGTCAGGCCAAGTGAACTGGGAGGTGACAGACAGAGCATGATTCAGGAAAAGGGGTGAGGAGAGGGGAATAACAGGCAGGCAGAGTCACGTCAAAATCTGTGTGAACTCTGATTCTGTCTTCATACAACCGTGCTTGACTGAGATTAAAAATAAAATGTGCAAAATAGATCTTAACAATAGGTCTAAACAGTTCAAGTTGTTGTGTGTGTCTTGTGCACAGGTGTTATATAACGACATACAGTATCTCATTTAGGATTTAACCTGAACTTGCTCTGGATGCTGCTGTATGAATCAAAGGACTGGTTTGTTTGGATAGAGCAGCATGTAATTATGTCCTGACTGCATCCTCATAAAGAATATCTCAGCATGCTTCTACTTTAGAAAGTGGAGAAAGTGGACATGATCTAAGCCATTATGTCAACATGCACAGTGAACGAAGGCTTTACTTAAGTGACTGTCATTTTTGGAGGCATCTCAATAGTCAGTTTCTAAAGTGTTGAGTTTTGTGTCTCTCTGTTTCTCTCCTTGTTTCCCTCACGCCAAGAGCATGTCACATGCCACATGCATGCAAACTGGCCTTGTTGTTATTGTTGTCTCGGACTGGCCTGCACTCTTAATGAATTCCTTTTTTTCTCTCTCTCCCCTCATCCTTCTACCTGTCTTAGGCATGCCAGGCCTAATTTGCGAGTGGAAGACCACAGCAAAATGGAGGGAAGGCACTGAGAAAACAAAGACAAGAGAGAAATGTGTGAGAGAGTTTTGTCTCTCTGGAGAATAAGAATCGGAATAACATAACACTGAAAAATGTGTGCCAGGGGCTTCGGTGGAAATATTATGAAAGGTGTTGAATGTGGATGTTCTTCCCAATTCCCCCCAGAGATTACTATAAGTTCACTAAAATCTTTCACTCTTCTCAGTCCTGCTTATGAACAGGAAAAGTGTAGGTAAGATTGGAGGGAATAAGACGAGAGAAACTGCTGAGATAACACATTACACACAGAAAGATGTTTAGACTTAGCACTTGTCATTGCTCTGTGCCTTGCTTTGTCTACAATCTGTGCCAGAGGTGGGTAGAGTAGCCAAAATCCTTAACAGTAACCACTTATGTAACAGTAAGAATGTAGTGAAAAAATTACTCAATTAGCATGTTACTCATTACACAGGATCAGATTTATATTTCGGAACAAGCAGTGGTGATGATGATGATGATGATAAGATCAAAACGATTCAATGTAAATAAATGGAGGGAAATTGATTTCAGCTAATATATTAACATATGTATTACATTATACAGAAGGTACACTGTCTGTGAAAGAATAATATGCCTAGCATAATCTGCATGCTAGCTAGGATATATGTTAGCAGTGTGCTTTTTGGCCATTCCTTTAAAATTGCATTTAAATTATAATGACTCACTATTCTACTATTTTGATTTACTATTCAAATGCATCTGAATATTAAAACAGAGTGAATAATAGCCGTATCGCTGTCACACGCACGCTGCCTCACGCTGACGAGCGCAACACGCTTATTGTTTACGTTTGTCAGTTCCCCGTCATGTGTCTTAAATGTTTCCACCTGTTCCCTGTTTAACTCCGCGTTAGTAATTGTATAAAAAGCCCTCGTGTGCCCGTCCAGTTTGTCCTTGAATGTCTGATGTTACGAGGCGTTCATTATGTGGATTCGTGTATATTTAGTTTAAGAACCAATAAATGTCTGTTTGCAACAGCTTTGCACCTGTGTCCTGCTCCCCGTCTCTACGACCGTGACAATCGCTACAATATATGTATCACAAGCCACAGAAGGTGGAAACAAAAAAGGTTGGAGGTAGTTATAAAGGCAAAGGGTGGGCATGAAGGTTATTACAGAAATATACACTCACCGAACACTTTATTTGGAATACTATACTAATACTGGGTAGGGCCTCCCTTTGTAGCCAATCCGCCTCATGGTTCGACGCATTGTGCATTCTGAGATGCTTTTCTGCTCACCACAATTGTACCTCTCTCATCAACAAGATCCGCAGAACTGCCGCTCACTGGATGTTTTATCTTTATTGTACCATTCTGAGTAAACTAGAGACTATTTTGCGTGAAAATCCCAGGAGATCAGCAGTTTTAGAAATACTCAAACCAGCTCGTCTGGCACCAACAATCATGGCACTGTTAAAATCCCTGAGATCAAATTTTTCCCCATTCTGATGGTTGATGTGAACATTACCTGAAGCTGCTGGCCGTATCTGCATGATTACATGCATTGTGCTGCTGCCACACGATTGGCTGATTAGATAATTGCATGAATGAGAAGGTGTACATGTTCTTATTAAAGTGCTCGGTGAGTGTATATTGCATGTTTGCAGAATTCAAAACAGAACAATGTTGTTTTAAAGATGACAAAAAACCCTCTCATCATCCCTATAAAAGCTGTATGACTGGCAAGCAAAGCTTTAAAATCTTCGTCTTACTTGTCAAAGATTATCTTGATTGGGTATCCAGGTGGAGCCTCAATGATCCACTCACAGTTGAGAGCCTCTTTATAGAGCTCAGGCCAGCCAGGGGACAAGATGATGCCGCTGGGGGCTTTCAAATCTCCACCACATGGAGCTGCAAAATGGACAAACAGAAATCACAGATTCAAAACCAAGCTACTGCTTTGTAGAACAAGCTTCATTAACCTTTAGAAATGAGTACAGAAATTTCTATTGTTTTCTGGGCCGTACACAGCGTTGTGATAAGCACACGTAGTGAGGAGTTAATACCAAAATTGTGCACATCGGTAGTCAGACCTCAGATGTAACTACAGACTTATGTAGTGCTCGTACAGTTGTGCGTGAGTTGCGCATGCAGGGTGGAGTTTGCCAAAAACAGTGGTGTCTCTCAGTTACGTGAGAGTTTTACCTTGAACATAAGTCTATTTTCTTGTACAATATCGACTTGAAATGCAAGCAGTATTAAGTCCAGCGTCACTGTTGTAACCACAATATTTCACCATGAAATTCATGTTTTGTGCACTAAATACACAAAAAAAACCGACAGAATTTTATATGAATTAAGTTATGAACTCCACTTACTTAAAGTAAACTGTAATCACAGCAAATGAGTGCAGGGTCAGCTTATCCTTAAACCATGGACATGCTTTCTTTACAGGAGTGCATATCAAATTAACTAAACATATTTTATTAATCTCAGCGAATTGAAAGCATAAAAAAAGTAGCCTACATTGTGTACACACATTAACATTTCATGACCTCGATTTAGTATCTCGTGGAACATGTGTGTGCACAAATATGCCGGCGCATGATATATAAAAATAAATAAATAAATAAATAAATACATTTGTGGCCTCTCCAGTGTCTCTCAACAGTAGATACAGCATTTTTATAATCACTGCCAAAGTTTTACGCTTTCTGCCGCTGTCTGCACAAAATAGTAGGCTACTACTTCACCTGGAAATAAAAAATGGATGCTCTGGATCAAGTGCTATTTTATAGGCTGCCGAATAATGTGGGTGGAAGCCATATTGTTAGATTCAGAGAAATGAGCAGTAATCACGAATTAACATGAAAATAACGACTGGTACTATGACTACCGATTATTCATGACACCCCAATATATTAGCAATATATAAGACTTAGATGTTTATTTGAATGTTTGCCATCTTCTCATTTGTAAATCATCGTATCAGTCATTTTAAATGTATTTCTTTTTGATTGTCTCTTGCTTTTATGTTGCATCGTATTGCAGAAACGTGATCTGCTTTATCAGTCCGCATTTTCCTTCCCTTGTTTTATAGGGCTTAAAGGCAAGTAAAGTTTAATTTGCCAACTTAAGTCAGCAACTTTAAATACATCCCTTTGTGAGTGAAGTAAAGACACATTAGATGCCAGCACTGAGTTTTCGTATAACTCACTCAGGATTATCTTTGCATACTTAATCTATATCGTTTCATATGTACAATTCAAAATGTTGATAAGAGTGTGAATTATCATCTCTTGGTGCCTTTAAGGTGAATGATTTCATCAGATTACACTGAAAGGCATCTATGCACAATAACTGCCCTGAAATAATTTATTGTTTCCACAATGGTGGATTTTATTCAGTGAGAACATAATAAAAATGCATTCCTCAAATATTTAATAAACGTTGTATAAAATATTTATATCTTTTCTGCAACTCACAGTCTAAGTAGCAGACGGAGCATCTTAAATGAAAGTTAAAATATTTCATGGCTGGATTTACACAGCATATATCTTATCCCACATCTGGGAGACATTTTTTCAGGGTTTTTTGTTGCACTGACATTTCGCTAGCTAGCGAGAATATTGTTTATGTGTGTGCGCATCTAAATATACCTTATGGAAAAAATTTAGGGAGCCTTATGAGGGTTTAATGGATATATTTAAAAAGCATACAAGGCTATATCAGGATTGGGAAAACTATGTTTGAAATTGGTTTAAAAATTTACTTTAATGTTAAATAAATTCTGTATGGTATTTTAATGAGGCACTATGTAGAGAAACAAAGATGTTCTGGTTACTTGTTTGTATTGTAAATGGAAAAAGATAAACTGTCATTAAACAACGTAATTGTCACGGTTTAGAGACGGGGAGGGAGGACACAGGCACAAAGCTGTTTCAATGAACATTTATTTTAAACTAAACACTACAGAGACTGGTACACACACAGCGTGACATTAACATACATACATGCAACGGACAAAGGAGGACGGGTACACGGGAATATTTATACACACTAATCAAGGAGACGAATCAACAAACATAAACACAAAGCGCGTGGCTCTCGTTGCCCTAGCGACCGCCATGCATGGTCACGGCTAACACAGTGCTTAGACATTATTTGTGAGTCTAAAAATAGAAGGACTATGAATTTGCACAGTAAAAATCATCATCAATGGACAATACTGGATTTTTAACTTTAGACTTAGTTATATTGAATTGGATTTGATCTTATATGGGTTGAAATTCATACGCATTTGTAATATGTAAGGGAAAAAAGTTAAACTGTTTTTTTGTAACAATCCTTGCTTTTTAACTCTAATGTAATGAGTTGAACTTTGATAATGTTTATTTAAAAAGTGAAAACTATGGCTTAACAGTTTACAACTTGCTTATTACCATGTAATATATGGTCTATTACATAGAATTAGGCTATCCGGCTACTCCTGTTGCATTTATTTGGAGCACTGACCTTCACAGCGTGGCACAGCATTGTCCCACACCACGTTGCCATCTTTGAGGATGCAGGAGATGGTCTGGGAGCCATGGGTCTTCACAAAACCCTCCTCGCACAGGAAAGAGATGGAACTGCCCAGCTGCAAACTCTCACCGAAGCGCTTTCCATTGACCGGCACACCAGGATCTGGGCACTCATTGTGCCGAAACGCTGGGGAAGAGAGGACAGGCCAAACAGTTCAGCTAAAAACATCAAAAGATTAGTAGGGAAAGTCATACATATTTTATGGGAAAAGCCTATAAATAAGTAGTGTCATATTCTGAATTTTACTTGTGGGCAGTTTAGGCAGATTTGGCAGAATGACCAATTGCCTGTCTTTGCAAAATGTAATTTTGTGTGACAAACTGATGCACGGTACATAGTATTATCAACTTCTTCATCCAAAAATCCTTACAACATGCATTGTATTCCAAAGTCATACACAAAGATGACAGAACAGTCTTGTGGGCATTTGTATAAAAAAAAAAAAAAGCCTGTGTTTTCATGCTCACAGTCTCTTCTGTTTCTATTACTCTGTTCCATAATGTCACACATTTTAGATTTAAACTAAAATAAAATTAGAGTATTTGTATTATTTTTAGTAGTTCTATTACTTGTAGGGCTAGTGATCATATTTAGGGTTGTCGCAATACCATAATTTTGAATTCAGTAACTATACCAAGTACAGTATCGCAAATGCCTTATACCAAAATGATTAAAAAAAAAAAACACTTGTCATTGTCTAACATTCATCACACTGCTTTTAAAAAGTAGATGAAAACCATTTTGTTTTTCTGTATTTTAATTTTGTATGTTGATTTTCTCTAGGAGCATAAGCTCACATATGTTACTGAATTAAACTCATCATCTGTGTTTTTAAGGGTGCGTTCACATATGCAGCATTTAGTCAGTTTGACCCTGTTGCATTTACCCCCTTGGTGCAGTGCGTTTAGGCATGTGAAAACACAGGAATTGCATTCGAGTGTGAATCAAAACAATCGATCAGAGACCGCCTGAGCGAGGTGGTCTCGGTCAGCTTCTAGGCGAACCCTAGCACGATTCGATTGCAGTGAGAACACGATTCGACCCCTAATCGCTGCAGGAATTGAACCAAACATAATGTGTATTTTGGGTTGTGGGCAGCTTTTTTTTAAATGCCAGCTGCTAAACTGACCGTGAGGCACAAACTGAGCCAAAGGACAGAGCTGGAGTGCTGCAGAAATACGATGTGTTATGGATATCTGAACCAAAGAGATAAAAAAAAAATACTATTCACAAAATGTTTTAAACTAGTAATTTATGGCACGTTTATGGCACCCTCTGTGGCATCCGGGAACTGGGCGGCGTCAGGGACGACCCCCCAAAATTTCAAGGGGGATCTTCTTCTCCATTCCTGGGAGGCTTGAGGACTGGGCTGGCTCGGTGCTGAGTGGCTTCTGTGGCGGGCTCTGAGGCGCTGCGAGACTGCCCTCGTCTCTCTACGTTGGCGTGATCGTGTGCGCTGGGAAAATTGCTATGGAAGCGCGAACAGGGAGCGATGGGCGGCGGCTGTTGCGGGCTCGGCGGAAGTGATTCGACCATAGCGCTGGTCTCCGTCTCCGGGACTGACCTTGGCGGCCATCAGCACCCCCCCATATCAGGTCCAATGGGGAACCTTCCTCCTCTCTCACACGGCTTGGGAGTGCAGCAGGAGGGGGGCGCTCAAAGAGCCGGCCCAGGACGGTGGCGGTGAGGGAGTTGATTTCTCATTGTTGCCGAGCGCACTCAAGGCACCACTCATCACGAGTGGCTGCATCAGCCTCGGGGGCGCGCTGATCCCACGCAGCAAGCCGAACCCCATGAGATACTCGCCCCTCTGTAGCAGCTGCTCCTCACTGCACTCACTCAGGGACCGAAACGGAGAATGGCTTGCTGCGTCCATCTATGGTCTTCCATTCTGTCACGGAGTAGCGGCGGAGAGAGGCAGGATACAGGCGCAAAGCCGTTTAAACATCGAACATTTATTTTACCAGATTTAAACAAACACGTATCGACAAAACATACAGCGTGAAATGACACGAACACAACGGAAGACAACACTAGACTGACACACGGGGATCCTTAAAGGGAAGACAAACGAGGAACAGCTGGTAACAATCAACATAATTAGACAGGGCGGACTCGACTCACACTCATGTCGTACGTGTGGCAGCCGTCGCCATGGCAACCGGCATGCACAGTCACGCGCACCACAGCGCAAGGCGGCGTGTGCATAACAATTTTGATAAGGAGTTAAAAATATTAAAAGTTAGATTATTACATTTTTTGCCATGTTGATGTTTTAACAATTACTGAACTTTCAATATTTTATGCAACACTGTAATAAAGTACCAAGCTCCTGGTTAACATCTCTATCATGAAACTGAATGGCACAAATTTCTGTCATGTGCACGGCGCCCCGCGCGTGGCAGTTGCCACAGTGATGTGCGCCACGCACCTACTGTTTGTGTTTCCCTGTCTCGTCATGTGATTGTCCTCACCTGCATGTCGTTTGTTCATGATTAGTAAGTGTTTAAAAAGCCCTCTTGTTTCCGTCCAGTTTGTGCCTGATTGTTTGATGTTCCATGCTGCAGTGTGTGTGTGTGTGTAGTTTATGAAGCTGTTTGCAATAAATGTATGTGTGTTTGCAAAGACTTGTGCTTGTGTCCTGTCTGCCGCGCTACATGTGACAATTCCAGCATGTTTGGCAAGCAAATCCCCAGGCCAGGACATGTGTGAATGATGTGAGAATTTGTCAAGACACACCAGGTATGCACCACCATTGTGTTCTTAATCAATACACTTAACCTACATGTTCTAGACGTGGCCAAACCCTTTTAATAAATTACACAAAGAAACTTCCTTCATGATGCGAAAACTTTTCTGCTTATCATCTCTGTTCCCTAAATCATTTCGTTTCACTTAGCACACACTATTTATTTATGTGCTTCTGGAAGTTACTTGGCTGCTTGGGAAGCCTGAACAAACCCATTGCATGATGATGGGACTTCTGACAAGATAAAGTGTTTTTCTCTTGCTCTCATTCTCTCTCTTACTTGTGTTTCTTTTTCTCTCACTCTGTCTGTCTATCTGTCCTCGCCTCACAGGTTGGTGGATCATCAGTCTGATTTTCAGCACCCAAATAGACAATGTATCTCATTCATCACCATCACTCTATTTAATAAACTGCCAGCCAACCTTTCAATAGAGTTTGTTGTCCTCTTTATTAGCATGATTGATGGGAGCCTCCCACCTCTCCCCAAAATAGGGACCACAAGAGAAGCCACGTGATGCTGGATCACTTTTCGACATCTACAATTACCTAACACTGCTTAATTTCATTAATAATAATCCCCATCTATTTGGAACCACATTGAGTTGCTAGTTTATAAGGTACACATATCTGATAGAAGCATATATTTTTTTCTAAAACATCTACACGGTGATGTCTGAATGTCTAACCACATGTGCTTTTTCTTTAATGAATGCCGTGAAGGCAACAACGGTGAGAAAATATCTAGGCATTTGATGAAAGACAGATACACATGGAAAGTAGTGAAACTGTCACGGTGTAGCTGGACGCCGGACACAAGTGCGAGAGCCGTTTCACAAACATTTATTACACATAGACTTTACAATATAGACGACACACAGCATAACATCAAACATTAACTCACAAACAAGACAGGAACAGTTAACGAGGGCTTTAAATACACACACTGATTACACAGACGAACGAGACACAGGTGGGATCAATCACATCACGGGACAGGA
>JAOUQW010000027.1:7347179-7364367 GCA_028565825.1 Olivaichthys viedmensis
ACATTCCATATATGATAAAAAGTAAAAAACGCAAAAAGTGGAGATACATGTTTTTCATTGGACAGCGACGATATGCATGTATATAATGAATCATTTTGATAGTACATACCACTATTATGCTTTGTCTTAGCATTAAGTGCTGACTATGTTACCTGGTATGTTTTATATTAGTTACTATTCAAGTTGCAAAGTATGCAACAAATATTACTTGTAGGTAGTACATTATTACCAATTAAATTCTGAGTACAGCACCAAGTATTGCTGTACAAACCTGGTAGCTTTCAAACAAGCAGCTATATACTTTCAAATCCAATTTGAGAAGTATGGAACCAGAAATGACTTGTAATTCTACATATTCACCTATTAAATACTAGGTACTTACTGTATTGTAAAATAAAGGGCTACCAACATAACGTTTGAAAAGTGTTGGCTCGTGCATGATGCACAAAATGTTCGTAGTCATGACAAGGTAGTCATTCTTACTATTTACTGCTGCTGTAGAACGTAAGGAATAAAAATGCATTTTACCGAGCCTCAAAAAAAAAAAGCACCTGCAAAGGCTCCACTGTTCAAGGTGATCATAGATGTACACTGACTGCAGGGACTGGGACTAGAGCTGGAGTCGATTTTAGACAAATTAAATTCTCGTTGAAGTTAATACTAATCAGGTGGATCAAGAAAACACACAAAACAAACACAGGCTGATCATTAAAACTGAAAGAAATACCACAAGTAATCAACCATTTCTGTTTGTCAGCTAATTTCGTCTTTTCCTGCTTCCTGGGGATCTGTTCATCTAGAACAGAAAGTCTAGACTCACATATTGACACTGTGAGGGGGAATCATCTCCAAGTAGCTCAACATCCTGCCACTCCTACACACATCCATCCTGCTTTCTCTCATTTTCTGCTTATGCATCTAACCATTTCCTTATACACTCAACAGATTCAACTCAGTGCAACTCTGAAATATCGTAAGACCTTGCTGATTTGTTCATTTTCTGATTTTCTATGCTGGCTTTGGTATGAATTATCTGTGTCTAACCATTCACCATTATGTGCTCTAAATATAATTGTACAGAATACTTCAGTGTCTATGTAATAACATGCCTCATCCAGATATAGACAAATTAATTTCAAGCACTTTCAACCTCAACAACCCAAATGTAAAATTTATTATGGGTGTATTCGCACTGGTCCAAAGACTCAGTGTTCTTAGTGAATGTTCAACACAGCTTAGATTTCAATTATAAATTGAAATCTGTGAATAAAACGAATGCTAGCAAATCAAAGTCAAGCCGGCTGATATCTCTGTGCAGAGAGAGTGTGTGGGGTTTGGGCACTGGCCCAGCTGTAGCAAATACAAAGCTCATTGTCAGGTGCATTTCATATGGCCCCAGTTTTGCCTCAATATCACGGCTGACCCCACGTCTCCTCTAGGTGCCATTGTGGGCGACACAAAAATAGAATGTCATTACGATTGTAAAGAGCAAGAACAGCCATGCTCCATCTTCATCTGTGCCTCTCTTGCCAAGCCCAGGCAGTGTGAAGTCCCCTCTCCTTTTCTCCCCTCTGAGCCGGCGTGATAAGAGTAGAGATTTGTAAAACTATTTGTTTTAGCCCAGAGAAAGAAATTTGGCAAGCAAGCAGGAGTGTGGCCTTGAACTGGTCTCCAAAGTCAACACTATGGTGTTGTCACTCCCATAATAGTATGCTCAACATGGCACCCCCCTACTTCAATGCTCCATTTCCTCAACCTTTCTCTTTCCTCTGCCTCAATCATGCGATCAATATCCTATCAACATCAATATCAATATCCAATACTCATGAAACAAGGATTTTCCACAAATCAAAACAAATGGAGGGGTCCACGAGAGCGGTCATGGGAGAAAGCGAATGGTCTTTAATAGAGAACCTACCTTGGAGGGGTCTGAAGCTGTAATGATCCATGTGCAGTTGGCATTGTTATCATATTGGACTGGGAAGTTGGGAGATGTGATGATGCCACTGGGACCTCGAAGCTGGCCACCACACATAGGTGCTGAAGGAGAAAGAGAGAGAGAGAGAGAGAGAGAGAGAGAGAGAGAAAGAGAGAGATGATTAAACATCTATGTAACACACAGCAAGTAAGTCAATTTTATTTATAGAGCACATGTAAAATCAACTTGTGTTTTCCAAAGTGCCATGTACAAAAAGAGAGGATACACTATATATATAAATATATATAGCAAAATAGAATAAAGAAACAGAATAAAACCACAAGAAAATTTAAACAATATAAGAAAGAAAAAGAAGATGCGGCATCATAGCTTATGGTCCAGGGTTCAATCCAAAGCACGGGTTACTGTCTGTGTTGGGTTTTTTTGGTCTCCCTACGTGTCATGCGTTGGTTTCCTCCAGATACTTTGGTTTCTTCCCATCTCCCACAAACATGCTGGTAGGTGCATTGGCTACTCTAAATTGCCCCTAAGTGTAAATGAGCATGCAAATGTGTGTGTGTGTGTGTGTGTATGATGCGATGGGCTGACGTCTTATCCAGGGTGTATTCCCACCTTGAACCCAGTGTTTCCGGGATAGGCTCCGGATCCACCGCACTGTGACCGGGATAAAGCGGTGAATGAAGATGAATTAATAAATGAAAGAAAGAAAAAGAAACCAAGGTACCGGGGATAACGTTTAAAATTTTAAAATTTGTTGAGTCACACAAAATTGTCAAAGCAAACCAAATGTACAATCTTATGTCTTTTATTTGTTCTTAAATAATTTAGTATAACGTCTATTGCTATATTATTACAAGTAATACAAATTAAGCAAGATGAGTGGCATTTATATAACAACTATTGTTGATGTAATGGTTTGTTGTACATTACTGCTTCCTGGAGCTACTCAACAACTGCGTGAAAACAACACATCTGTGGGCACATCTGCAGGGTTTTATGTGTTCCCAGTTGTTGAGTTCACCAAAGAAGGTCTGAAACAAAACTTACTCTTCCAAAAGAGAGTTCACTCAAGTGCAATAACGTGCTTTTCAGCACAGCCTATGAACTAATGCAACATGGCAGCGTGTTCAATTATAATACAGGGCAATCACAATAGTCCCGGCTTGGATTTGAGTCAATATTTGAAAATTACAGTAACTATTATTTTCTAAGTTGCCAAAAATGATTTATATCAGGCTGCTGTTTTTGACCACAACAACATGTGGCTTGCATGGAGAGACCTTTTGAGGTTTCCAGACTTTTGGTGGCAATGTGACTTTTCTGTGACTTTCCATATAAATTTGAGTCGAGTCTTTTGTGTCAACTCTTGTGTCCTCCAGAAGGACTTTAAAGCCCTCCCCAAATGAAAGTGCTAGCTGGTTAATGAGGAGGGAGGGCACAGTCAGTGTTTGCAGTAAATGAACAAGTCTGTACGTCTGGGACTAGCTGCAGCTCTTTAATGAGCTATGTCTGAGGTGAGCTCCTCAGGGGGCTACAAACACACACACATACACACACACACACACACACACTTCCTTACATACTTAAAGGTGGTTGACATTAAAGAATAAATCTTTTAAAATGTTAATTAGCACCATGGCCCACTGACCACAGTTTTCACCTTCATATTATAATACATATAATTTCTGGTCTTTGGTATTCTACTTAATTTCTCTTATGGGTCATTTGCTCAAGGTATTCAATCACAGTCCCAAACTTTTTCTTTCCTTTTTCTTTTTTTTAAATTATTGAATATATTAGATAATTCTATAGTTTACGGTAATGACAATCCAGAGAGTATGCAACATGCAATCTAACAAAACATTTCAGATAAAAGTATGCCCTAGTAAGTGTCACGCGCCTGGCAGAGTGCGCAACTTAGCGTGAGCGGTCGTCATGGCGACGACCGCGGACATTAACCCGTTTGTGTTTCCTTGTTTGTGTCACGTGAGTCATGTTAAGTGTTCCCAGCTGTTCCCTGTTCATCCCTTAATTACTAAGTGTTTAAATACCCGCCTGTGTCCGTCCTGTATTGTCTCCTGTTGTTTGTGTGTGAGCACACCTGTCGCGGTGTGCTTTAGTTTTGTCTGTTTAAACCGTTTATGTTTAAAGTTCAAATAAAATGTCTATTATTAGAAGCGGCTTCGTGCTTGTGTCCGCGCACCACCCGGAACACATCGTGACAAATATTTACTGAATAATTAATGAATATGTACTGAATAATTACTGAATATTTACTGAATAATTACTGAATATTTACTGAATAATTATTGTAATTTACTGAATTATTACTGAATAATTACTGAATACCTACGGAATAATTACGTGAATAATTATTGCAATTTACTGAATAATTACTGAATAGTTACTGAATAATTACATCTGTTTATAACTCATTTATTTTAGATTTATTTTATTCGGGGACTCAATAATCAAATATAGGATATATCATGATATTTAACATATTTAATTTAATATTTAATATTTAACGATATTGTTACCGTGTCCCAAACTACACCCTATTCACTATATAGGCCACTAGTAATCTTCAAACTCCACAGTGCATTATGGGTATTCTATATCCACTACTGTGTATTGCAGTGTATTATGGGTATTCTATATCCACTGTTTATTGCAGTCCCCGAAACCTGGGGGCAGTGCCGAGACGTCTTCCCCTTGCTCAGGAGGCGGAGGAACGTCGTCGTTCCCAAAGCCCGGGGGCGGTGCAACGACGTACTCCCCTTGCTCGGGACGACATCCTCCCCTTGCTCAGGGGGCGGAGGAATGTCGCCGTCCCCGAAGCCCGGGGGCGGCACGACGACGTCCTCCCCTTGCTCGGGAGGCGGAGGAACGTCGTCGTCCCCGGTGCAGTGACGTCCTCACTGGGGTCTGGGAGCTCGGCCACGCCTCCTGCTGCGTCTGGAGCTCGGCCACGCCTCCTGTGGCGTCTGGGAGCTCGGCCACGACTCCTACGGCGTTTGGGATGGCCTCGGTGACCGTCCATAGCCCCTCCCGAAAGATTCCAGCGAACTCCCCCCCATCCGCTCCTGGGAGGGGGACACCCCGGGCTGGGTCGGCGCCAAGCTGCGTCTGGTTCTTGTGGATATGGTAATCGCGTGTGCCGCGATTAGCAGGGCGGCTGGCCGTGGCTGCCGCTGGGTTGGCGGCGCGACAGGGGAGCGGAACTGGTGCGCCGCGGTTAACACTGCCATGCGGGCAGCCAGGCTGTTAATCCGTTCTTGCCTCCTCTCACTCTCCTGGCGGACGAGGCCCCAGCCCTCTGCTTCTCTGGCGGGGATGGGCCATTCGCTCGCGAAGGCCAGCGCTACATATGGGGCGAGCTGGTGTTCCGCGAGCTCCGCCAGGATTTCCTCAGCAGTAAGCCTCGCTGCGTCCTTCTTTAGAGTCTTCCGATCTGTCACGGCTGTGTAGCGGCGGGGACAGGACACAAGTGCAAGGCTTTTCTTAGCTTTAAACATATTTATTTTGATGACAAAGACCGGGTGAAACAAACAAAACAACACGCCGCAACAGGCGTGGTTAACACACAAACATCGGAAGACAACACAGGACGGAAACAAGCGGGTATTTAAACACTTAGAAATCAAGGGGAGACAGACGAGGAACAGCTGGGAACATTTAACATAACTCACGTGACAGGGACAACTAAACATACACAGAAACGCGTGGCGGCCGTTGCCATGGCGACCGCCACGCTATGTCTTGCGCACGGCCGCGCGCGTGACACATTCAAAACAGTGTCTGTCCTGCTGCATTATATCCACTCAAGTCCTTGTTCAATTCAGTTCAGGTTTATTTGTATAGTTATTTTAACAATGGACATTGTCACAAAGCAGCTTTACAGAAATCCGGATGTCGATCTAGATCCCTAATGAACAAGCCAGATTTCTGTGTTTATTAGATGAATTTAAGATGGACATTTTTTTTTTTTAAGATTACAAAAAGCTCCTAAAAGCTCCTTTTTGGATGCTAAAAATATTAATCTAATTTATCAGTCTCATAAAACTTTTACACACCTCATTAGGGATACTGGACTGTGCATTTGTCCAATTAGGAACCTTTATTCCTATAAATGTGTACAATTATTTGAATAATTTTGGACAAAAATGTCCACGAAAATATGTCCTGTTCTTTTTCTTCCTCTCAGCCTTGGTGCCACGGAGAGCCTGCTTTCGGGAGCGTGTTTAGTGCCCTCTATTTTTACATCTCCCATCCGGTAGCCATGGCGACGGAGCACAACAGTCCTAATGACATAAGCGTTCTTTCCTGGACCCGTTCTCTGTGTCTCCATCCATCCATCCATCCATCCCTCTCGCTCTCTCTCATCTGCTATTGTGCTTTCGCTTCTGGATTTCTCATTCATCGTGTCAGAGCTTTTCCAAACCTTGTCTCATCCTCTCCAGGGTTCAGGGCCGAGGTTCCTCATGGAGACTTATGGGTCATTTATTCTGGGGGTGCCCACCCTTTTTATGCTTTCTTTTCCCTCTCTATTTTTCCATCTCTTTTCCTCCTTATGGGTTCCATCATCAGGCTATAATGACATTTCTCTGTGTGTGTGTGTGTGCGTGCGTGTGTAAGAGTGTGAGTGTGTGTGTGTGTGCGTGCGTGTGTAAGAGTGTGTGTGTGTGTGTGTGCGTGCGTGTGTAAGAGTGTGAGTGTGTGTGTGTGTGTGCGTGCGTGTGTAAGAGTGTGAGTGTGTGTGTGTGTGTGTGCGTGCGTGTGTAAGAGTGTGTGTGTGTGTGCGTGCGTGTGTAAGAGTGTGTGTGTGTGTGTGTGTGTGTGTGTGTGTAAGAGTGTGTGTGTGTGTGTGTGTGTGTGTGTGTGTGAGTGTGTGTGTGTGCGTGAGTGTGTGTGTGTGTGTGTGTGCGTGCGTGCGCAATGCTCCTTGGCTGCTTCATTTAGGTTTATGGAATTAGCAAAACAAATGCATTCGTCAAGCAAGTGAAGTGCTCTCATTTCACTGGAATAACAGTAAAGACCTTTCATTAAAGTATGAACAGTTTATTAGCTTTGAATAAAAAAAATAAATAAATCTACATTCTGCGCTACTGCCTGAATGTTTCTGCGCAACAGCTGCGCAGCATTAACGCGGAAAACACATCTTTCGTTTCGCCCCCGTTACGCGGAAGTAGTTCAAATTTGGCGGCACATGGCGACTCACTCTGTTTCTCTAAAAGCACATGAAACAGAAACGATGTCTAAACTCAAAAGAAAGAGGTCTGCGGTGGAGGAGATAAAATCAGAACAACAGTTTAGCATTAAAGATCATAACGAGAGTCTGCGCGTTCCGGACGCAACTCCCCACAACAGCGCTGAACGGTAGGACAGTGCCAAAACTGAGAGGCATAAATAATAATAATAATAATAATAAAAACACAGTTGGTGCATGCATCATAAGGGAGTTATGGAAAGTCTGTACTTGAAAGGAATATTCAAACACTGAAACCTAATTACAGAGCAGAGCCAGTTTGTCCTCACTAACTAAGCTCAACACTTTCTAAACAATAGTGAAAGTATAATGAAGGGAAATGATCAGTGATGGTGTGATGGCAGCAGGCATGATGCTTCACTTGACCTCCTTTTCCTCTGTTGTGTTCCTCTTTATGGTGGACCAGATCTGATCTATCAGAGGTGGAAAAGCTCTGGGCCAAAACTCTCCAGGCTTTATGTCCAAAATGTAGTGCTCAGGACACGAGGTCTTGTGTTCCTGATCTACCTCAACAACCTACGGTATGACTTTAACCCCCTACTAATAACCAAGCACCTGCTTGGAAATAAAGGTTATTCAGTTTACTTCAATATCATATGATTTTACTCCCTAAGGTCTGATTTTTTACCCATAGTTCCTTACGGTACATTTACGATCAGTAGCTAAGAACCGTAACCACTGAACCAAATAAAATTGATTTAATTCAGTTAAATTCAATACGGTATAACTTTACCCCCAACCACAGAATAAATAAAGTTTATTCACTTTATTTCATTTAAATTCAGTACAGTTTACCCCCTACTACTGCCCCTTTCAGGACAAATAAAATGTAGTTAATTAACTTTAATATGGCACGAGTTTATTCCCCTACGCTGGGATTTTGCCCCTACAATATAAATAAGGATATATAACATATAAAACCCATTACGTGTTCATTTAAGCGCAGTTAAACAGGAAGGGGTTTCGTGTGAACACAAGCCAGAGTTGAAAAACTCGAGTAGATCGACACGGAAATCTATTGGAATGAGACCCAAACAAATTCCTGGGAAATTATCAGGAGGTTTATGTGTGAACAGAAACCGATACATTACCAGGAAAGATGCACCAAGTAAGTCTATTGCTTGAATTTTCATGATATTTATGTACTCAAAGGAAAAAAATCCAGATTCAAATGTTTGATAAGTCTCTTAATAAATGCTCTGATTAAATGCGTAATTTATAATATTTTTATTTTATTTTATTTTTTTACATAATTTTAAAATCATGAATCAGTTTTATAATTAAAAATAAAAAACAAACAAAGTATGTGTCCCCAAAGTGATATTACATGTTAGCAGTTAATTTCCATCGGTCATGTTTTTTCTGTGCCCTAATCTCAAATGAGTCTCATCTAGTGCACTACATTATACAGGTCTATTATGTGGTAATGTATATGTATCAACAAATCCATCAATTAATAAATACATAAATAAATAAATCTATCAACAAATACATCAATACACCAATTAATAAATACATAAATAAATAAATCTATCAACAAATACATCAATACATCAATTAATAAATACATAAATAAATAAATCTATCAACAAATCCATCAATACACCAATTAATTAATTAATAAATCTATCAACAAATCCATCAATACACCAATTAATAAATACATAAATAAATCTATCAACAAATACATAAATTAATAAATACAAAAAATATTGAAACATTTATTTATAAAATTATTGAAGGATTTATTCAATAAATATTTAGGTAAATTATTATTATTGTTATCTACCTAAGAACGCATATTGAGAAACACCCAGTGTGGTTTTTTTACATGATGATCTCTGTATGACATGCGATTGGTCCTTCTGGATTTAGTTATGAATAATGTCATGGAAGAATAATGACAACAACAAGCAAACAACAAGGACTCGATCAACAATCCCTCAGCTCTTCTTTTCAGCTCATCTTCTCAGCTCTTCTTTTCAGTTCATCTTTTCAGCTCATCTTTTTAATTCATCCTCTCAGTTCATCTTTTTAGCTCATCCTCTCAGCTCATCTTCTCAGCTCATCTTCTCAGCTCATCTTCTTAGCCCTGGAATCACTGCTTAGCGACTGTTGCTATCCAGCAGTACCTCAGTCAAGCTTTCGCCTGTGATTCCTGTGGATGTGTTTTGAACTTGAAGTTCCAGATTTGGTTAAAAGACGATATGCACCTGGGGAAGCCACACCTGACACCTGCACCTAGAGCAGAGGAAATGTCACAATTTTATCATAAAATGTAATTGTAGTCTTTTGGGTCCGGAAATCGCAGAGAGTGAGGCAGACGACAGGCAAAAAGGGTTAAGGCAACGGCGTTTTATTTCGTTCCCTTTTCAGGGGACGCTTCTCAGCGCCGAAACATAAAAAAGAAACAAAACTCAAAACATAAACGGCAGCAGCTCGGTAATGCGGAAGTGCTTCGCTCGCGCTCTTTCTCTGCGTCCGCTCGCTTCCTCCGTCCAGCATACCTCCCTACTGCAGGTTGGGAGAGACAGAAATAAGAATCGTTAAATCACCCACAGGTGCGAGCACTCCCGCGATTACCTGTCACCTCGCTATGACCTCGCTCTCTCCGGCAGCCGCCAACGCTCAGCCACGCCCCCGCTGCCACACTTATGTTTTTAGCTTCATAATGGTGCAGTTTGGGGATATACAGTATAGGGAACCCAGATACTACTCTAACTAACTTTTTGTGGGGGAAGTATTCACGCTCAGACAACAGCCACTTGTCCTGGATCGGTCAGCGCTACACAGTTCTAACTCTGATTTCAGAACCTATGAGGCCGTGTTTGAAGCATAATTAATTAATTGTTTGTTTTATTTAACATATGAAGAGCTGTGCATTAATGAAAAAGAGGAAATCAGAATTTAGCTTTAATAATCAGATTCTTGGGCGTTCAATGACTTCAACTTATTTATTTATTTATTTATTTATTAAGTATTGTTTTGGTATCAGGAATCACGATACTTCATTTGGTATCATATCGAAGTAAAAATTCTTGTATCATGACACCTCCATGGTTTGACTCTTAAACCAGTTAATAAAACTCTGTAAGCTACGACCTTACAAGTTGAAGAGGATGTATAGACAAACAGAAGTACCAATGAAACACTGTAATATCTGCGTCATGATAATAAATGGGGTTTCGCTTTTTTCCCATCTTTTTGCCAACCATAAAACGCTCCAGTGGTAGAAAATAAACTCTGGTATTAATGTTAGGCCCTGACAGAGCTCAGACTGAGCAATTTTCCATGCCTCCAATACAGACGAAACCAAACTGAATAGTCTGCGTGGCCTGTTCTCAGCATTATGAGGAAGACTGTGTCTGGATATTCAGACAATTGAAACATTGTCCTGCCGCACAATGGCACACAAATCAACACACACACACACACACACACACACACACACACACACATAAAGCTTACCATCTCATAAATAAACAAGAATGATTATTCATTCCTAACCCACACACACAATGGGTGTCTATTGAACACATAGAAAAACAGAACCGCAAATCCCCCAGTCATATACAATCACAGTCAGTACATGCATATCAGTCACAGCAGAGATTTTAGATCTCTTCAATTCAACTTTATAATCATTATACATATACAGGAGTGTACAGTATAACAAAATGTAATTTAGCTGGCCTCAGGTGTAAACATATAACATGGCAGAGTAGCATACACAAGTAACACAGTGACAAACACAGTGAGAAACAGTTTTAGGCAGTGTGCCTAATCTCTTTGTCCCTAAAGATATTTTGTGACAAGTTAGCAAGTTTTCCCATGTTTTTGCTTCCCATGTCCAGCATTGTAGCCCTAATTAAAGGTTTTTGGTCAGATTTTTCTCCCTTTGAGCATTTGATCCTCTCTATGAACTACAATGATATAATCAATCCATCTCATCTACAGAGACATATAGATGAAAAGCAGAGACATGTAGATTCGCCTGGACACACACATACACTGCATCAAAACCAACAGCACAGCAGCATAATGCAATCACATATTGTCCCAGTCCTAATCAAAACCAAGATTTTTCCTCCCTCCCACTCATTTGCAGAGGCCTACCAACCCTAATCAAACTTGCACTCATACCATTTACAGACATCAGAAAAATGTTTCTCTCTCAAATAACTTCTCGTCATTTATGTAGACTTTGGAAAGGTCTAATTAGAAACACCCTTATTTCTCGTTCTGTTGTTATTTGTCCGACATTTTGAAGAGAATAAAGATCGCCGTATTTAACAAGGTCTTTTCATGATTTCTGAGGCTTTATTTGTGGGTGTTGTATTCAGTGCCATGTTTTTCCAGGGGGATAATGAGAAGCTTACTAATGAAGGCGTTTTGATTGGAGGGAATATGCCTGGAAGGTAGTATGTAATAGAGTTTGCAGTGAGTGCTCTGCATCTGCAGTGCTCCCCCTCCAGTTCTGTCAATGAATTATTTACCCATACCTGCAGCACAACTAAATGGCAGAACAAGAAGAAAGAGAAGAGCTGCAAAAAGGTTTTCTTTTCTTTGGGCATTTGGGTTGACAGTCCCTATTGTCGAATTAGAGTTGTGAAATGGGTCTATGTGCGCTACTCACTTTGTGACCTTAGTATTATTACGCTCTATCTGGCATCTATTGGTGAATTCAGCACAAAAAATCTAACCATTGGGACATGCTTCAGCATTTCCCACAGGACTGAGGTAAAGCTAGGGGAAGGACGGGTGTGGTCGGGGGACAGTGGGGTTGTAGTTTGGGTGATGCTGGGAGGGGTTTGGGGTTCTAGTATGTTTCTAGTATGTTTTTTTTGTATATACTGTATGTTACAGGTTAGTGCTGCTCTGATGTGCTCGCTCCAATCCACTCTTTTACTCTTTATTTCTCCCTCTTTCCCCGCCCCTTGATCACAAAACTTTGTAATCAAAATTCGAAACATTTTTATAATAGGACAAAATGCATTTTGGTGGCCGTCAATATACTTGAGGGGGCCCCCGAAGTACAACCTATGTGTGGGAAACAGTGTACGTCATTCTCATTTTATCATTTTCTTTTTTTAATTTGACATGTTTTTGGTCTACTCTTTAAAAAGTTCTATTTTCAAAACAAAGTATAAACTTCCAGTCATGATCCTGGATAAATAGGCGCCAGAGGCATAGTCATTATTTTGTTTTTAACTTTGAATCTAAGTAAAAATGAGATTAAAAAAAAAATCTAACTCTCCAAAAATGTGTTTAGCTATCTTAGGCAGTAATGTACAATTTTTACATGCTTCCTTTTCTGTCAATGGCTTCATTTTGCCCAACCCTGTTACCAAAACGTATGCGACTTTTTTTATATGATTAAAACCTGTATGTTGAATAAATCCTTAAGTTTCCCTTAAATAAAACCGCTTTTAAGAAACCAATGGTTACATATCAAAAGAACATTTGCAATAAAAACTGAATCACATATGCATTTAAGGTGTATTTTACTTTAATAATGAAGGTGTTTTTCCTTTTAAAGGAGCCCAGAAGGAGCCAATTTTGTCCAAAATTTTGGTAATTTATTAGACAAAGAAAATAAATAATAGACCAAAGAAAATTGGAAAATAACTTATTTATTCTTAATTTTTCAACATAGCAATAAAGTAACAGGGTTGAATTGTGGGTAAGAGTGTTGAACAAGGTAACAGGGTAAGTGGACAATTTTTATTTTATTATCTTTTATCCTCTTAACAGTCCCACAAATAAAATCTCTCACCAAGCTTGGCCCATATTTTCTTGTTTATCTCCACATGACTACCTGTCACTAGTTTGCGACCCCACTGCGAGTAGCACAGTGCTGTTTAGAGGACTGGTGAAGTTTTCTAAAGCTTTTTTTCCTTGCCTTACTTCTCTCATAAGTCTCCCACCGTTTTCTATGCTGTATGTGTTTTCCTCTTGTACTGAGGTCATCAAGGGTCATCATTATATTCCCATTGTTAAACTGATGTTTACTCAAATATGTACAATTTACGTAATTTCTGCTTTACAGGATGTTTAATCCAAAATAGTCAGATAGACTAAGTGCATATTTTTAATACAGTTTATTTTAAAACAATTTTAAAGTGTATGCCCTATTGATCTATAAATGTGAATTACACTACCTTAGAGTTTTGCCAGCTGAGATGCCAGTACTTTGATGTCCAATATTTTAGAGCTGCTCTTTATCCAGATAGAATCTTATTATAGTAAGGTTACAACTCAAATTGCCTAAATATACTGTATGGTAGGGTAACTGCATGCTAGCTGTTGTCATAGGCATTCTGTGTGTGTTTATCTGCATGTTTGGGTGTGTATGTGTGCATAACCACGTGCAATAATTAAATATATAAAAGGTTACATTTATGGCTGGCTCAAATACTATTTTACTGGCTTGGAATGTTCATAGGTGTTTATGAACGAACGTTGGAATATTCTCAAACAATAGGATAATATTAATGTTTTATAACTAACAATAATGCAAGGCATGTTCGTAACTGTAGTTTTAAATATATCCAGTAGGCGGCAACATTCTATTAATCATGTAAGCCTATATGGTGATGGAACCAAAATGCGTTGTGCGATGTTTAAAAATATAAAATAAACAAATATTGATAATGTGTCAGAGCAATGCATAGCTGCATAGATACATAGCGACACTAGCTAGCCTCAATGGCACACCAACTCGTTGATTTCTTTGACATACAGTCAAGCCGGAGAGTCTGCACACCCCTCACTCTGACAGAGCTCCAGCGTATCCTTGTGGAGATGGGAGAACCTTTCAGAAGATCAACCATACAGGCAGCACTCCACCAATCAGGCCTTTATGGTAGAGTGGCCAGACGTTTCATGCGAGGTTGTTTGACCTGGCCAAACGCCACTCCATTCGTCAATCAGCCGGTGGTGTCTGCCAACTCGACATGAAGTTGTCTCGGAGGTGAATGAGGGGAGGACGATGTCTAATAGTGCTTGACTGGATAATTTCAGCATGTTCATATGAGGATTTGAGATCCTCAAGATTGTTTTTCCCTATGTGTAGATAATCCTAATGGTTTTATCATCTCCACGAGGATCAGTGTTCATTTTGGATCCATCATTTTGATATAAGAAATGATACTGTCCTCTGGGTGTTTTCGTCAAACCGGTATCATATTTTGCTTATTTTTCATGCTTAGCAGTGTGCCAAATAAATAGATAAGTAGAATATCAGAAGATATGATGTGATTCCAGAGACAAAAACAAACTACAATGGCTGATAGAGAACCGAGGAGAAATTGAATCTTGTAGCGTGATTCCATTGTTTTCCTCTCCCCCGGGAGAGTCCTACATTCTGGTGTCTGGTTCTCCCTCCCTTTCTGCTCTCCATTTCATCTCTCCCTCTCTGTCTCTCTCTCTGCATCCCAAACCCTCACCTGACTCCCACATCAACCTTTCTCCATTCCCCTCTTTCGTCTTATGTTGTTTTCTTTCCCTCCCTCTGCCCCGCTCTCAGCTTTGAGTAAACGTGGAGCTGCCCTCTCTCTCATCACCAGAGCTATGCTGCTCCTGGCTCTTCCTCTTCTCTTCTGGATCGGCCCTGGCATCCTGCCAAAATTCTTTAGTACTGAAATCTTTCCACTATTCACACCGCGACCGCAACTCCTCCATCAACTTCTCCTTTCCCCAAGCAGCACTGGAAGACAGGCTTACCTTTTTGAATAACAAAGTGATGAAAGATGCACCACAACTGCAGCCACGTCTTTAGTGTAGTGTAGTACTTTAGTAAAATATGCTCAGATTTTTTTTTTCATGAACAGGGTTTCTATGTTTTTAAACACAGTGATCACACTAACAAGTTTCTCACATTAGATGTTGCTCGGCCATTTAATGTGTTGCTTCGGTTCCCAATAACCAGGCAGATAGCATCTCGGCAACTACAACAGAAATCGATGGGCTCAATGATGGCAGATCAAACAAGTAATAAGCATGCAATATTGTCTTTGTTGCAGCAAGATGGATTGTGCTGCATAAGACAGGAAGCTTCAGCTGAGACTCATCATTTAAAAAGAAGAGCTTGGGAAAGTTGTCTGGAGTCTCTGACCTGATCAAGCTGGAATGTTGGGTACACTCTATCCCAGAACCGTCGATCTGGAGTCCAGCTCTCCTTCCACACTGTTAGATAAGATCATTTCTGCATAGTGTTGTCATCTCAGATGGAGGTGTGTATAATTGTTACAGTTTCACCGTTTCACAGTTAGTTACGGTGTATGATCTAATAGTTATCCCATCTTAGACTCAAAATACCGATTAAAATGCCTTTCCACCTATTACTGTCTACACATTATTTTGGTCTTTTTCTTAATATAGGGGCCTACAAATAGCTCATGAAATGTTTTCCTAAGTAGTAGTTTAGCAGTCTTCTTTTAAGGTCATACAAACCAAATGTTCCATGTTATACTGCTAGAACTCATCATATTACATCCATATTTGGTGTGGATATCCTAGGCCTATTCACATCATGGCTTGGAAAACATTAACTAAAACCTACAATCAGCAGTTGTTTTGTCATTAATGAATAAAAAATAAAATGTGATCTCTGCCTTTCACGTACAGGACAAGGCTTAAATATATTCCGCCTCAACTGCGTTTGTTTTCAGCCTGCATGGCCTTCTCGTGATAATGTTAGCCTAATATATTAGTAGCAAAATGGCGGAGGCTGGTTACTGCAATGAAACTTTGGGTGTGTCCGAAACATAATAACCGCTGCCTACTCAGGTAGTATTCTTAGGCGTAGAATGCTGCCTTCTGAGATCCCTTCATTTAGCCATTCAGCTGGTGTAGCCACAGAATATTTGTTCTATTATGACCACTTTACTCCATCTCGCCTAACAGACTTCTGGGGCTAGCAAACGTTATTGTATATACAGCAAAAAAAACTGTTTTTGCTTCGTCATTGTGGAGGATTGTGTGTAGATTGATGAGAGAAAAAAAATAGTTGAATCCATTTTAAGATAATTCTGAAACATACCAAAATGTGGAAAACCTGAAAGGGTCTGAAAACTTTCCGGATGCACTGTATACTGTAGGTATCTTGGCAACGTTGTCACGTATGCTGGCACGTATGGTACTTTTTCATCATTGGTGAAAAATAATGTCAACATGCTCACATTTATGCACCAAAACCTTGCTTAAGCAAGAAAAAATAAAACAGTTTGACTCCCATTTTATTATTCAGTTATGTAGTTATGAGAGCGAGGAATGCAAGCCTGGACTGCCGACAGGTTTAAGGGTTTAAACATGTTAGAGGAATAAAAAATTAATAATAATTCTTGCTTTTTGTTCATTTCATATATAGGGGTGAACAAAGAGCACTTTGCAATGTATAATTACTGCTAATGTAAAATAAATTTTATAATGTAAAATGTTGCACTTGAAGACCACCACCCTCAAAAAATTCATTTTACCAGAACCACAAATGTATGACGTAGTTTAATTAAAGAAATAAGCACGGGTAGCATCCCACATAACAAAATTAGCTTTATGATTCGTAAGCAACCAAATACCCACACCAAAGTGCTGAGCTAATCTTCCTAGATGCACTGCATTGAAGCCCAACATTCCAGCATACACTGTGCAGCTAAATCAAACACACAAAATAGTATTACTTAACACATTTACTGTATGATAAATACAAACCTGATCATGGATATCATCAGCTTTCAGCATTTCATCTCTAGAGGTGTTTGATTTAGCTGCACAGTGTATGCTGGAATGTTGGGCGGGCCTTGAATAAACGATATTTCTCCACCAGATGTGCTGGAACAAAAAGCAGACAAGTGTATTATTTTGTTTTAAACAATTTCATGTAAGAGACTCTGTTCTAAGAAAAATAACGTTTATTCAAGGCCCATTTTGTAATACCCTGTGAAAAACGCTTTTTCTCCACCAGAAATGCTGGATAAAGA
>JAOUQW010000027.1:7430440-7441693 GCA_028565825.1 Olivaichthys viedmensis
ACTGTAGCCTAGGCAGGGTTAGAAAGCAAATAAAACCATTTCGACGTCGTGTTGGTGAAATATATTTATGTTTTCTTAAAGTAAATGTGTCAATGTATATTACATGTAGATTAACAAAATTTTGGTAAAAATTTTGGCCATTACTTTAGAGTGATAACGCCTACCGGCGTACTCCAATGGCAAAATGCGGAATACCTACGCAAAATGCATAAAAGTTGGTGGGACTGAATAATGATAGAAAAAAAGACGGCGACATTGCTCTTGGCTGGTCTCGAGAACAATTCCCGAATCCACCTTACCCCGAGACCGAGACACGATCGAGTCAAAATGACGTCGAGACCGAGACCATTAATTTGGACCGGACTCGAGCACTAAAACACTAGGTTTTAGTGAAGAAACTGCTAAGTAGGCCAGATGCGTGCATAGCAACAGATCCTGACAGCACACTGCACTCTGGATAGTTTTAAAACTAGCAGATGCTGGTCCGCTACACCCTGAGTCGAGCTAAGCAAAGTTCATCCATGCAATTTTGATGGATGTTGTGGTGTGAATTGAGACGGTAAGCCAAGGCAGGTCTAAATAAAACCTGACTCGCACAATGAGACTTTGAAGAGTGCCTCGGGGTAAAGAAAAAGACAGCTATTGATTTCACAATGTCCTGGATGAGAGGCCAAAATATAATTTCAAGACTTAGTCTGCTGCTTCAGCAGCTGATGAAAAGAGGAAGAGAGAGAGAAAAAGAGGAAGGAGATGGAGAAAGAAAGAGCTCTAGAGAGAGAGTAGGTTGTAAAAGACCACTGAGGGTCTTCTGCTCCCTACTGTTCTTATAGCAGTAAAACTGTTGACAAGAGGAAATGATACAAAACAACACAAAAGTGGCACTAAAATTGTATAAAAACATAATTAGGTTTTGGAAAGTCCTACACTATTTTTCAATGGTTCAGCTTTTAGCAGAACATGGCCATCAAAGCATCAGATTTGTGCATGAATCAAAGTTCTCCATCACTACAAGGGATTTCCTTAAAAATTGTTTTCTAAAGGTGATTTGTGAGATGGACGCATATTTGCTGAAAACCTTTTAGTCTTCCCAAGTCCAGCCAAGATTTTTTATAGTTTTATCCTGTTCCAAAACAGCTGCCTGCCTTATGGCAACAACTGCAACAAGCGAGTGAAGCAGATTTCACATAATCCAGGAAAAAATCACCACTGTGCTTTCAAGCGCATTATCTTCACAAGAATGTACGGAGAAAGGCAAAACAGAATTTGAGAGGTCCACATGCAAGTTCAACTACAGTTCAAATGTTTGTTTGTTTTTTACTTCTGCACAACACTTAACAAGACTAGTAGGCATTTCTCTAGAACATTGGTATTAAAGCCTATGGATATCTATTACAAAAAGCTCTGGCATGGAAGCAAGTGTCAGTCCATGTCAGTGTTCCAGGGTTGTAGCTAACAGCATTTCAGTTTAGTATGCAAGCCAAGAGGTAATCTCTGGAATAAAGTTGCAAACTAATACTAGTTTTATCTTCAACTAGCCAGTATACGCTATGGTAGCTTCTGATCTGTGTGTCGTGTTTGTATTGATGTGCACTTTCTTTGTAGTAGACAAATGCATGCCTGGTTTCCCTGAAATGGAAACTACCTATTTTTTTTGTACTGTGAATATTCCCTGCAGCACATACCACAAACTACCTGGATGTTACTTGAGACTGGGAACACAAAGTGGTTGCCCTGGTTTATACTGTACACTGTTAATGACAATCCTAATCACTAGTAGCTAGCGACACGTTGACACTTTGTAACCCAATCTAATACATCTTTAAGTATCTTTGTAGCGTTAAAATATACATCTTTCTTTGTTTATGGTTGTGATAGGTACACTCTCAGAAAAAGGTATGGAACTGTACCTTTTCTTGTCACTGGGGTGGTACCCTCAAGGGTAAATTTTTTGTACCTTTAGTATGTATCTTTTTTCTGGGAAGGTGCATGTAGTGTATCTTTAAAGCTTTACTCTAGAAGCAAATTAAAGACACAACAGTGGTCCTTATGGTGTAATTATGTTTAAAGGTACACTATATGCACATTTCCAGGTAAAAGATACACACTAAAGGTCCAAAAAATGTTCCCTTGAGGGTACCACCCCAGTGACAAGAAAAGGTACAATTCCATACCTTTTTTTCTGAGAGTGTAGGATAGAATATGTGCATACAACAACACAAATTCATCCATGTCATACAGCGTGTCCACATTCATGAGTTTACTGAAGAATCCTGACTTAGTGAAAAAAATGCTCATCACTGGATTTGTCTTTTTGCTGTAATTGAGGGAAGGACAGGAGAGCTGAACTGTAGCTTACCGTTTTATGAAATGGCTTTCATTACAACCACTCTAAATCAATGCCATGATGTCAATCTTCTCAACGTCTATCAACCTTAGAACCTCTGCAATTGTCCCCCGCCTCTGAGCTGTCAAGTCCTACCATTCCGTCTGAGAAACCTCTAAAGCTGCCATGATCGGGTATGTTCTCCGTGGATTACACTATAAAATAATAATAGTACATGTAGGTAAAATGTAACAAATGTTGGCATAGGTATATTATAGTAAACTGATGTACATTGTATATATGTCAGTTTACATAAATCCAATATAGGATTACTATGTTATTGCAATTGTATTATAGCACTGCATTGGATTCACATTAGCATAGCATATACTATACTGATGGCAATTCTACATATAGTATATTATAGGTACTATATTTGACATTGCATTAGTATAGCAGAGATTTTTCTTAGCATATGATCACTATCCTGAAATTATTACTATGCTAAATGCATTAGCAGACATTCAGTGAAGAGTGAGAGGGAGACATGAAAGACACTGACACTTTTCCTTGGAGAAAAATATCCTTGCCTCTTGAAGGAGCATGCCGAGAAAATATGCACAAAAAAAGAAGGGGAGAATAAACAGAAAAGGGTCTGAAATGAGGAATGCATTAAGCAGAGAAACAGAACTGATATCACCCTCTGGAGGAAGATGCTGGCCTGCTTTTCTCATTTGATATAATTATCTGCGGCATGTATCTGAACCATAGAGAAGTCAACATTTGCAACACTTTCCCTTGGATTTCCATGCAACTGTGTCCAGCATTAGTCTTGGCTGAGCATCGTCCCATTTCATAAATGGAGTGTCTCAAGTGGTACAGAACAGGAATCTGCACTCACAGTGAATGACTTTGGAGTGAAACTCTTTCATCACGTAATTAGGGAGGGCAGTGCATATCCAGATGTTTTATGGCATCTCAAAAATAAGCAGGCCAGAAGAGTGCGCTCAGGAGAGAGTGTGATTGTGTGTGTGTGAGAGAGAGTAGGACATGGTAGAT
This sequence comes from Olivaichthys viedmensis, assembly GCA_028565825.1. Classification (NCBI taxonomy): domain Eukaryota; kingdom Metazoa; phylum Chordata; class Actinopteri; order Siluriformes; family Diplomystidae; genus Olivaichthys; species Olivaichthys viedmensis. The sequence continues at coordinate 7,433,823 of JAOUQW010000027.1, forward strand.
TGGGTGAGTCACATACAGAATGTAAGACAGGAGAGAGAGTGAAGAGAAAGAAACACTGACAGAGAGAGCAACAAAGGGTGTGGCCGAAACCAAAGGCAGCTGCCTTGATTCCTTTGCTGCTTACCGGTCTCATAAGTCAGTGTCATAGAAGGCAGCGTTTCAATAGCTACAAAGGTACCTGTAAGGAACCAGTTAAGGACAGGCTTCAAATGAAGCATACGTCACGACGTTGCCAAGATACCGACGTACGCTAACAGTTGCTAACCTCAAAAGTCCATTGAGCTAGATTCAATAAAGTACCGCTGGAAATAAATTTATGAATATTCTGAACAAACACCAGCTAGGATTATGGGATATGTAGGGCAGCAAAGGATGCATGCATGCTGCCTTCAAAATTGTCTAGATGAAGGTATCTCTGAAGGCAGCATTTTATGCAAACATTCGATTTGACTCTGCCTCCAAATACAGCCTTAGTAGGCAGCATTTGTTAGTAGGCAGCAAAAAAAAGTGAGAGCGAGAGGAAGCAAAAGACTAAGTAAAAGAGAGAGATGGTCTAACCACTGTCAGGTTTTATGTGACCCGTGATGACAAAACTCGATTTGGTGTGTTAGGGGGAGTTTGGCTATGGTTATGGGTAAAATTGGTTTTGAGGTAAAAATATAACCGTTCTATAACCATTTGCTAAGCAGTTAGAACTGAAAAAGTTCTAGAACTTGTGAGAATGGGATGGCCGGTGGGCAGAGCCAGGACACTATATAAGGGAAACAATAAAGAAGAGGAATAGATAGTAAGTTGGGGGTTGGTTGTTAGTTGGCTTGAACTGCATTGTGTTGCATTTCAGTAAGAGATTGTAGAAGAAAATTCTCACACTAATTTGTGTGTGTTCTAATTGACAAGATAAATAAAGGAAGACTTGAAACAATCCTGAGTTGTTGGCAGGGCTTGACTCTCTCCAACCACCAAATCTACAAACGAATTCGGCATCGCAGCGCAACAAAAACAATTCAATCTGTTAGCATGGATTAAACAGTGGATTCAAAAGAGTGCACAACAAATCATCTGTTAGTTATGAAAATCCAGACTCAAATCTAGCGCATTAAAGCAAATGGTATATTTTCCAGGCTTGTGGTGTTTGCTGCAAAGAAAAGTGCAGAATAGCCTTCTTCTGTGGAACGCTTGATCTGTGGACAAGTGATTATACTTCACAAAGCAGAAGGAGCCTTGTGACTGATAGTTAATATCATGGAATGACAGCTGCATGGAGAAACAGGATCAGGCCAATAACAGAAGAACCACAGGTAAGTGAGTCAGAACAGGAAGTAGTTTGTCAGTGGCCAATAACAGTGCGAGAGAAGACAGCAGGGAGATGAAGTCGTCTACAGAGGAGCATGGAGATGAATGAGTGTGTACAGCTCGGAAGGTATGTGACACTTTCTCTGCGATCCAGGACAAATGTGCCATCAGTGCTGTGAATAATCTACACCACACAACATATGCATGTCAAATGATTCCAGTGAGTAAGTGCTTAATTTAACATGCAATATAAATTCCTAAAGAACACATACATAAGATGTGTATACTAAAATAACTCATGCTTATATAATCCTGAAGGCATGAAAATCATTTTTTTATTTGTTATCTATCCCTCTAAGCCTGAAAGGAGCAGGTAATCAATAGATGCTATTCACCGTATTTTAGTCAACTCCAAAGTTGGCAATGCACCTAACTGCTGAATCTAGAAAAGAGACAGAAGGAAAAAAAGATGAAAAGGGATGTTGGCATTGTGAGTTTGTGTGTTCAATGCAGAGGAGTCCAGGGTCTCGCGGCTGTTATCTTCTCTCTCTACCCTGCTGTCTTAACAAGAGGTGAGGGGGAGGCTGTCACGAGGATGGTTTGTCTCAGATCAAAAAACGAAGGTTAAGAAAATACTAAAGGGCCTCTGAAGTTCATTTGATCAATTGTGAGCAATTCAGTCTCAGTGAAGTTAGAGAAGTCGTAAATGTCAGAATAACATCTGCAGGAGTGGTACTACGGTGAAATTACAAGCCTTCATTAAAAATAAGCCTCATCTTCATGTTCTCTTGAAAGGGCTTCAATTGTACTTGATGTTTAAAGCCATCTCAGTGAATTTACTCTGCAAAATGAAGTTGCCAGAGACTTACCCATGCAGTCATACAATTAGGAGCAATCATTTTTACAATTATGTCCTCTTTGTAAATGCCTTCTTCGACAATATCCTTTGCTCAGAGATTTCCAAATGTGTCAAGGATTATTACTCCTACACATGAACTCAGAGAAAAGCAGCTCCTACATTCTTTCCGTGTATTTCTGCATTCTGTGCTCTCTCATTCAAATTTTGAGAAAAACTTTCAGAAAACCTTAAACAGATTATCTGTTAAGAGTCCATCCTTGCTTTAGCATGTTAAATTACAACAAACCATGCTTCTGGTGGTTTAGCACTGCTGAATTTCTTGACTTTCTTGACTATAATGTACACATTGAGTTGTCTATATTACTGTGTGGGTGTTACTCAGGGCCAGTAAAGCCACATTAAGAATGTCGCTGAGAATGTTCTCTGGAATGATTCATGCCTAATTCACCTGCTGTGCTCATAGCATTTTTTTTTTTTTTACTTCTGCTACTTCTACTGTGTGTGGCTGCCTGTCAATCTCCAGCAGTGTCAATTTCCAGCACTGATCAACTCCTAAGAGGGTATGAAACTCCTACCCTTTAGGCGACATAATGCTAGCCCTAATCCACTAAACTTTCATCTCCAAATAAAAAAAAAACTAAGCAAGCCAGACTGTTCAGCACCTGTTTAACAAAGCATAGAGGTAAATGTGCATAACTGATGCTCTCTCTCTTTCTGCTTTTCATCATCAGCAATAGGTCACCAAAGAATAGCTGGGTGAAATTGATTTCAGCATAAGGCCTTTTTGAACAGCTTTGGGTCTTAATGGAGAGCTTTGGTAATGTGATCCTTTACTACCTTTATCCCATAATACTTTACTGCTACTCAGTGATTTTATTTCTATCCAGATGGGTAAAGTCTGTGTATTTCTCCTTCCACCCCTGAGAAAACTCCAGCCCAAAATACCTAATAACAACTAAATATAATAATAACTAAATACAATAAAAAGCCAATAATAACTCTAAGTTACTCTATAAATTCCAGTGCCAACTGGATAGACATCTCTGTTGCCTCCTGCGTTGAAAAATGTTTTTGACTGCTGCTACACACCGTGTTTAGCCATATTTGCGTGCATATCCAGGGAATGCTTAATTATTTCTGGCAATCATAAAATTATGGATGGGTTTGGGTAAAATCTTTTAGTGGCTATGGGTTTTATCACTGCTTCACTGGGATACTATTAAAAGGAAAAAGAAAATCAATCAAAAGATACAGTGTCATACCACAGGCTAATTAAATTGGCTAATTTAATGACAGCTACAACTGGTATAATGCCTCACTTGATTTTCACAGATGACACGAATGTAATCATATTACCATGTGTAACACAAATGTCGTAGGGAAAGTAAGGAAAGAAACCTGCAGGAAATTTGCTCGTCCTGTGCTAATTCATAGCCATACAGATGTGAGTTTTATTAGTTTTAATACCCAAAAGGTATATTTAGTTATTTTTTAAATGAAAACCTCAGTCCTGCCTACTTGAGCAGAAAAAAGCCCACATTGTGCTGTTTCCATCCGGTCCATTTGGAGAGGTAAAAAAGTTCCACCAGGGCAGGTTGCCCCGACTTTGCCGTAATTGGCTCTACATCATTGTAGCTGACACTCCTCATGCCCACTTCCCTTCTGCGTTTGGTGCATATTCATAGGTTAATTGCCCATGAAGGTGTGAGATCTGGTGTTGGGTAGTGAGATTTGGCCTTATGTATTTTTTCTCTGAGATGTCCAGAGCATTCCAAGGTCGAATGACACAGACACCGTCATTACTTCTCTATCCTTCTCTCTGTCTGCTTGCTTGCTTCTATCAGCTAATTGTGTGCTTAATTAAAGGCCCTGCTGTGACCCCATGCATGGTGGCAGGGAGAAGACAGGACGGCTGAGGGAAAGGAAACAAGGAGTTCAGAGGTGCATATCAATCAATTCCAATAAGAGGCCTCCCAGTTCTACCCTGATATTGTGTGTGTGTGTGTGTGCGTGTGCCTGTGTGTGTGTACACGTATGTGTGTTTGTTACTGAAGTTAGTCAATGAAAAGATGCTGATGATGTCACTGGGGTTTTGTAATGTTATTTGATCAAGAGTTTAAAATATAGCTGCTGCATTGTTTAAATAATAGATGAATTCCAGAATAACACTACTTTCCTAATGAGTGTGACACTGGCCAAGACTACAGTGATACTGAAAAATAGTGAAATTCCTATTTAAGGAGCAGTAATGAGACTTCACAATATTAATAGCCACTGGAAAAATGCAACTAACGTGACTAGAGCAGCTTCCTATTCTTCTAGACCACTGTTCTGATGTGACATCAACACTGATTCGGCAAACCTAATCTCATAAAAAATTCGAGAAATTCGAAGGAACGAGAGCGATACAGTTGAATTTGTTCAAATTTACATGACTGAAGTAAATGTACAAACGCAAACAATGCTCCTGACCTTAACATTACCCTTTGTATCTTTCTATACAAGTCGTGAAAATTGTTATGAATGACCCTGTTGACCATTGTTATTTTAGACCATGTTGATTCAACAATACAAAATATAGATGATATAAAAGCATACGACAATAACACAATGGAAAGGAATAATCTTATCAAATGTTACTGCCCAGCCATTACACATTCCTGAACCCCAGTTAGAAGTTCAGCATTGAAATGCAATTTTTTATTTACATCAGTGGCCCCAGGTGTCCTACTGAAGAGCTAATCACAGCAAAACCCAAAGTGTACTTGAGAGAGTGGAACTGTGCAGCTGCTCAGAAGCTAAGAATGCTTTTGGGAACAAGAGGTAGAGGGACACCTAACAGTTTCAAGATTGAGCCATTTTCAAAAATACCCCATTCAATGACTGAAATAGAGAAATTTCTGTTGCCAATGTTAATTTATGTCCTGGAAAGATGGAGTGCAATAGCACCTGAGACCCTGAATCACGCTGAGAAGGGGTGAAGCTTTAGTCAGGAGTCCTCATCATGGTGCCCAAAGCCAAACTAGCAAAGTGCAAACTCTACCTAGTTGGCAGTGCCAGTTCAAAGCATTCTGTCCTTTCTCTTGCCCGTCTCTCTCTGTCTCTCTGCTCATCATACAACTGCCTGAGATGGTACTGCAATCTGAACTCATCTACTAATCAGCTTCTCTTACTGACACTGTCCCCCCAATCACTTAGTGTACTCATGTGCATGGCTGTGTATCTGGCTTTCTTTTTGAAGTTTCAAGTTTTAATGTTTCGATACTTTTATTGTCATATCAGTCAGAGCTTCCCATAGAGGAATTTGTTTCAGTTTAGCTCAACACTGAATCAACAAAGCGCAACAAACATAAAACAAACCTAATCAACAAAACACAACATACCTACAACATACATGAAACAAATTTAATCAACAAAACAATAAAAAAAAACAATAAAGTTAAGAGAACTGTTTGTTTACTTTTAAAAAAATAAATTAATACATTAATTCAGATAGTAAAGTAAAATATTATAAATTAACAAATGAGTGTGATGTGGTTGGATTTTGTTTGATTCCCATGCAAATGAAGTCATAAGATTGATCCCGCCCCCAACCCTAACCTTAACTTTTGTAACTTTTCATACAAATTGAGTCGTGCTAATTTGCATGCGTGAGATCATGTTGGCTGGACAGTAACATATGATAGCTCAGGTCATTTTTTTGCATCATTGTCTCATTGGAGTATGTTTTACATTATCTATTTTTTGTATCAGCGTTAAGGTTCACACACACACACACACATCAGCCTAGAAGACTGGACATTATTATTAATGCTACATAACCTATTATGCAAGTAAAAGAGAGAGAGAGAGAGAGAGAGAGAGAGAGAGAGAGAGAGTGTGTGTGTGTGTTATAACAGCACTACAGCATTTTAAATGATGTGGTATATGTAAAGTAGGGTTGCATGGAATAAAGAGATAAACACACTCACCACTGTGAGGAGCCGTCCGTGCCGCTGACCTCCAGGACGTCGTAGTCTTCTTCCAGCTGGAAGTCGGTGAAGACCAGAGCGATAGTGTCACCTGGCTCTGCCAGCACTGTCCATGTGCAGTCCGCGTTGTTGTTATACTCCTGTGGGTAGTTTGGACTCGTGATGATGCCGCTCTGACCTCGTAGCGTTCCCCCACAGCCGTCGTCTGCTGCAAAAGCACACATGCAATACAATAGGGATTCATTCTGCAGCAACTTTCAAATGAACAGACAACATCAGAATCTGTTTGATTAGCCATGTACAAGCATTGTAATGCTGGATTTAAATAAGGAACTGTACCACATGGTGCTAGCAGGGAGCTCGAGGGAATACTGAAGGGGTTGATGTAACCCACTGCAACATTGGGTTAATTAACTGAGATTAATTCAGATTTCTGTTAATTTGTGCTCGCAGTGTGGCTCCCTCTTGAATATTTTTTTTAAGGAGACAATCACCACAGCTGATGCTTATGCTTATGAGCTGCTATGGAAATTGAGTTATTTGGCTCTTTTCAATTCTTCCAATAAGAGGTTCATCTCCATCTCTCTTTCTGTCCCTCTGTTTAACATTCCGTCTCTCTGTCCCTCTCTCTCTCCCCCCAAGTATTTGGGTAGGCTGTCCTTTTTGTTCCCAATCGGAATGTCTTTTTCATATTTTTGCGCTGTGTCCACGGTTAACTGTTCTGTAAAGTTGGATTCAGCAGTATGCAGAGGCTTTTTCCATAGAACTCTTTGTTTTTGGGCCAGTATACAGTGTTGGAAGAAAATATGTTGTGGTTGGCCTTAAAATTTTGTTAGGGATAGCAAAACTGGCTATATGTAAAACAAGAAAAGTCAGCATTTCAAGACAAGGGTCTACAGATTTAGTAGTAATGTTCAAAGGGTTAGTAGCTGCAAGAATCCAAGTTGAAAGGAAAGGCAAAGTGGCAGTGTAACCCTCTCTCCCTTCTTCTCTCACCCCAATCCCTCCCACTGCCTCTCCCTTTATCCCTCTCTGGAGAAAATGAAAGGGATCAAAACTTTATGACAGCGAGAAAACTTGAGCCTGAGGATCCAACCTCCATTTTCAGGGCATAAATCCCCCATTCACCTACATACTCTGCCAGTCTCTCCCACCTGGCATGTGGAAGTAGTAAACTGCAGGTGAATCCAGACATGCAGACTCTATTCACAGACTATAGTCCAGCTGAGGACTTCAGCTCGAAGGTGTGAATGATGATGGTTCCGTAAACGACTGAAACAGAGGCTATAGCGAGGAATAAGATATAAGTCATGTTGTGTGTGTGTGTGTGTGTGTGTGTGAGAAGTGACCAAACTGTTAAACAAATCATGGGGGATGGTGGGTTTCAAACAATAGGGGCGGAAGATGGGTTCAATTTACTCCAGGCATCTTGCACTGGATAATGCTGGTTATCATACTTTTTTTTTTTTTTTTAAAGAAAGTCCACAGATCATTTGTAGCTACATAGCATCTGGTTCGCCGTTTGTGAAGGTTGCACCATTAAACACTCCAGTTCAAAGCCTGCATTTCTACCAGGGTTTCCAGGTTGTGTCTCAAAATTTGGAACATTCTTAATCCTGAAGGCGTGGAAATAAACAATCTTGTGTTGACAGTTGACAGTAGATGTAATTGGGGGGCAGTGGTGGCTCAGTGGTTAGGGCACTGGGCTACTGATCAGAAGGTCGTGGGTTCAAACCTCAGCTCCACCA
>JAOUQW010000027.1:7454634-7473800 GCA_028565825.1 Olivaichthys viedmensis
ACTTCATCACAGATACAGAATGTGCTGAATAAAGAACGAGAGACTCCAATCAGCAAAAGTACTGTCAAAAGAAGGCTTGCTAGTAGTGGTCTCACTACTAGACAGTATTCAGCTGTTAAGACCAATCCAATCACATTAGATCAGTGGTTTCTTTAAGAAATAAAGGTTTCCTCAAGATGCCAAATAATTCAGAGATCATACCTCCAAGAATATAGTCCATACTGAGTGTGGCACTTGGCTCTGTTGATGCTCTACAGATTGTATCATCTTCAAAAAACTGTGACTGTTGTCACAAAGATTGGGACAAGTGAGGTCACTTTTACAGTTTGAGTTCAAAAGGTCTATCAGTTTTGAATAATTCAGTAAAATGAAGAAGAAATATTCAAGATTCTGCACTTGATATGCACATACATACATTCTGCACATACATACAGTTTATATGAGAGAAAGAGAGGGAGAGGAAGAGAAAAAATGATTTTCAGAAAAGATGACTGCTGATTATCACTGGACGTCCATCACTAGCGAGTGTGTGTCTTTTTCTTGCTTTATTTTCTTGCGTTACTGAGGTGATTTGTTTTAGACGATTTATTAATCAGTTATGGACTTGATGTATGAGCAGAAGGTTCAAATTTGGCAGAAAATGGAAACTGATGGCATTCTGGACAACAACTCATTCAATGCTGATCAGTGACAACTGAGCTGAAACTCCACACAGTAAAAAACGGTTTTGGGGGCAATCTAAAGTGGTGAATAGGCAGGTAATTGGCTGAAAATCCAATTTCCAAACTGTCTTCTCACATAACAGATGGAGATTAATTAACAGCACCAGAAATCAACAACACAGAGGCAAAACAGGTGGTCAGGTGGTGCACTGACATTAAAATCACAAAGTACATCAAGAACAATAACATCAATATTAGCCTCTCTTTTAAACATTTACATTTTAGATTTTCCAAACATATAGCTTAGCAGTTGAAAAAATACTGATCCAGATTTTAATATTAATCTGGCAATATCGGATCGGTGCATCCCTAGTTTAGAGGTGCACACATCCACATTTTTTTAATTATACATATTTCTACATTTGTCTTACAAAGTCAAGCTCTCTAATGGCAATGGAAGTCTAAATTTAGAATTTAACTATTAATACACTGGAAAAAGGTTTACCACTCAAACCAAGTATAAACCAGAACCTTCTCATCTTTCTTTTCTGTGCAGTTTCCTTCCCGAGTGCTGAACCAGCACAATATAATACTTGTCCATTTCCTCCCATGCTTTAGTATACCCATGTTCAACCCAGTCTCAAAAAGTTTGCATACAACTTATTTGCAGCCCCTTATATACGATGAATATCACTGTTTTGTCACAACCCCACAACGTATATCAATGTATCAAACTTTCACTGAAGTGCTCTGTAGGCCACGATCTGCAGCAACCTAACTTAACCACAACTACATCTCCACTACGCTATTTGAATATGATCTATATGCAATACATTTTTACCTCATTTTTAAACATAACGAGCGTAGCCCACATTATGTGTAATTTAGTGCTGTTCACGATATATGTTTAGAATTAGAACGCTTTTTAACCATCACCTTCTAATGTTGCCATGACACCTATTGCAATAACCAGAAGCCTTATCAACTCCCAGGCAATGAGAACCAACCAATCATCTTTATGAATTCAGGTATTTTTCGTGGAAAGTGCGGAGATCGTGCAGCCCACTTTAGGGAGGGTCTCTGTAGCCTATGGAATACTGTGCTCCCATGTTTCTACAATATCGATAAGCCTTGTTACCTCCCAACCAATCAGAAAGGCGTGGATTTTCTGCACTAAACAAATAGTGCCCTATATATAAAACTCCAATAGCTAGCTGTACACAAAAATGGAATAGGCCAAGTTGCAATAACTCCCACTCAATGCCAGTGTTCTGTGCATATAAAGTATTTTGACAGTTTCACACATTGATTGGCTGCAAGGGATTAGAATACAACCGCATATCACAGATTTATTTATTCATTCATTTATTTTTATGAATGTATTTTGCTATAATAATAATAATAATAATAATAATATAAATTGATTCCACTTAGGAAAAAATCTTTTAGTCAAATTCTTAGCTGTCGTAGGGATTTTATCCACAAAACTGGCCTCTTTTTTTCTGTTTCTTGACAGCCATCAACAGAATCTCAGCATAAATATTTAGGCTGAACAGGCATTGACATTTTATATGCCAACATGGATGTAATGCTCATATAGAGTCCTATACTGTATATGATCCGAAATATAATTTTATGCTGTGGGCCAACATATATGCAGTATACTTTCTCCAATGATTTCTCCTATACCATTTATAAATTTGTCAATGTCAAAAAAGTCTCGGTTTAGTGTGTTGAATTTCTTTCTTGTGTGTGAGGAAACTGATGTCCTGGTTCATGATGTATGTACTATAACCAGGGTTGCCAAATATGCCTGACAAAAGCAGTCGAATGGACAAGCAATAACAAAAATGTAGTTTCCCAGCATTGTTCTTTCACCAAGGTCCTAAAATGGTATCGTATTATTATATATATTGTTAGTAATAATGAATATCTATAAGAATGAGTGTGCCAATTAATTGACACAAATACACCCATACAGTCGTGCTTATGTTAAGAACAGGATCAAGAGGAGCAGAAACCACCTTGCATGGTCACTGGTGGATGATGTACTGTACTTCAGTAGTTTTAGTGCATAACATGCATTGTTTTTCATACAGAATGCGTCCCAATTGCACCTGAAACCCGAAACATATCGCCAGCACAAAACATCTAAAACTTTCCTGAAGACTGATAAATTATGTTAAAAAATGTTGTTTATGTCCCAAAGAGGGAGGCATGTTCTAAAACAAAGCAAAGAGAAACTCAGCTTTGTTCAGCCACCTGTGTAAATGGTATCACTAGGGAACAATGCTTTTGAAAGAAGTTTTATTTTCCCCTATAAAGAAATACAGAGCTTAGATTCAACTTTAGTTTTTACACTGTCTTTTATTCAATTTCTAGTTCATGATCACTGGAGCTACTTCAATCACTGCATTTGTTTCTGACAACAGTTTTTTGGATAAAAAGATTTTTTACATTCAAATGCCCCTGGCTCCACATCTCTACACAGACCTTTCCTCACCCTAAACTACCTCCTATATCTACACATAAATGAGGATTTCCATCATTCTCCATAATTTCTGTAAAACCCATGATTTTATGATATCGGTTGCCCTGAATAGCTGAGTATTTATTTTCCAGAATGCATTGTTTTTTGTCGTGTTGTTCATGTTTTGTCCACCACTGCAGTGGGCAACTGTGCACTGAATTAGAAGGCTCACTGAAATAAACCAGAGTTTCATGGTGTTTGTCCGAGCTGAGATGTTGGGCTCCCAAGATCTTACTGAAGGCAGTGGCAATGATGGATCCTTCCTGCAAGGAATATGCAAGCAGAATAGCATAACTGTGTTTTCTTAGTAATTTGTATTGCATTATTTTAAGACAGGAAATTTAAATATGACTTTTAAATAATATAGGCCTATTAGGTCCATGATAGACAAACTAATCAATGAGATTTTAGGCAGTAATTTAGCCTACTAATTCACATGAACAGTCTTTGCATTTCCCCAAAGAAGTTGCTATTGTCTCCTGAACAAGAACTTTTTTTATATACAGTATTTGGCTTCAAATGCCTCAACAGCATGTTTGCATGTCCCTGGATGCTCCAAGCTTATGTGCACTGTGGTGTCGCTACAACGTGAGCTTGTGGCACAGCTTAGTGGTAGTCTTGTCAGAAAGGGTTGCAAATGTTGCCAATCTCTGCTTAGTGAGCCAAAGAGTTCCATCTCATCATATAGTACTATATAAGTTTGTGTTCAGCCCATCCTGTTGTTTTGTTTTTAGAGCATTTGATGCAACAGTACTGTGATAGGACAAGAGCTTTGCACATGCTCCCACAATTTGACTCACATTAGCTACGGTAAACAGCGAACCGAGTCTCACTATAGAAGGCTCTGGTTAGCAAGCATCACGTTGGTCGCATTGTCATGGACACATGAACTACCCTTCCCAGTGATGACACATGCTTCTGCAGCTGCTTGAAGATGAGCAGCAATGTTTGTCGTTCATTGATGCTATAGGTCTATAACATGATTTACATGTCAGCCGTGTAAAGGAGAAGTAGTTCCGCACATAACTAAGAAAAAATTGGGCAAAATGCACAAAACAAAACCTCAAAGGACACCATGAATACAGCAACTGGATTGATGTTTACATACTGTACATGATGTTACACATAAAACTTGGTATTTAGTTTGGTATTGGGCATCGGACTTTCCCTCTTCGATTTCTCATTAGCAAAACAAAAATTATCTAACCTTTTGGCTAATTTTCATTACTATAAGTGATTTCATGTGTTTCGCCTTCTTTTAGCCAAATCCATGGGAAATTAATCCTTAAAGGGAGATACTGGACCGACATGTTAGACAGCGCTCTCCACCACCATCATCAAAACAGCAATTGAGGGAATGTCTTTTGGAAGAACGGTGTTCAATCCCACCAGTACAGTTCCAGAGACTTGTAGAATATAGTCTGTATATAGCTCTGTTTAGAACTTGTGAGATGCTATTTGTGCATTCATTTTTATTTCAAATTACCTATGCTTTATTTAAATACCAGATTAAGTAAACAAATACTGAAATGAGTTCAAATATCCAATTATTCGAATAGCCACATCCATCCCTAGTATTTGTGATATCTAATGTCTTCTCTCTCGGGTAAGATTATTGAATTTCCCCCAACACTTAGCTGTCAGCAGAAAATCAGGTGTTAGCGCAGGCTAGGGGTCGGAAGAACACATGTGTAATTAAAGACCCCACTGCACCTAAGCCTTATAGGAAATAGCGATTTTTTCTTTTAATGCCTTCAAGCTATGATGTTATATGCCACCTACTGTGTTGTTACGGAGTCAACTGATTACAAGCATGGTTGGCTCATAATCACGTTTATTTGTGACAATATCCACATACACAGGCAAACTCACACATAGGAAGCAGTCTGTAGAACTTTACTGATGATTAGGGACAGGTGAAAACAGAAGTCAATTTGCAATAATGGTCTTGTGCAATTTTTTTAAGACAGCACCATGCTGCTTACATACTCTAAACTCAGATATTCTTTAAACATGCACACACTCAAACACACCCTCAATATAAACTAAAGAAAAGGAATAATGAGAATACAAGGAGTCAGATGAGAAACCAACATGAGTGTGTTCTGTTCATATACAATATTCCATCTCAGCTGAACCTCTCATGAATGAAAGCGAGTTTCTCATACTCTCTATTTACTGGAGTGTATTCATGCCAACATATTTTTGTTCATTGGCACTTAATCGTGATGCTGTTCCTTCCCACCTAGAGTTTTTATACATTCATTCATCGTCAGTAGCCTATCCCAAGAACAATGGGCACAAGGCAGAAACACCAGTCCATTGTAAGGAATCACACACAGGGATCGAACCTTGGCTCTTGGAGCTGTGGGCCACCAACACTACCTACTGCACCACTGTGAAACCTAGAGTATACTGATTTTAATTTCTATAAGTGCTGTTTGTAATTTTTAAAAGTGTTTTCAGACCTGCATTAATCATATAATTTCAAAAATTCCTTGGAAATACTGTGATCTCAAATATTGTCATGCAATGGATCTAGCTATTTTCTGTACTTCTCTTTACATAGGCTTCTCTTTACATTTTTCCGGTCCAGAAATAGGCTCCACCCCCAGCTGGAACATCCCTACCACTTTGCCCTAAAAGAAAACCAGAGGCATATGAAAGTGGACGGCTTATCAACGTTTTCATTAGAATTCCAATTCGCCTCGCAGGCTGCGGAGGGCTCTAACAATTACAAGCCTTTAACCCTCTAAAGTTGGCGATAACAAAAACCATGTAACATGAATTATTCCATGTTTGTAGCTTATAGACAGTAGAAACAAGCAAAGAAATGACTGGAAAAGGGAACACCTGAATATGTCAGTAAAACTTATTTGAGGTCATTTATGCCACTTCAGATTGGACTCCACAGACTAACTCTAGACAGCTTCCAGTCTGCTTTTCAACACAATTTCTTCAATTGTTTTCATGAGATGGAACATTATTAATATTATTACAACATGATTTTTGGTATCACCGGGGATAACTGCAGCTTCAGAGCGCTAACAGCCACCTTGGTATGAACAGTTTATTAAATTCTTTGTTTACTGTTTTGTTTCTGAATAACAGCGCCTCGCATCCAGCAAAGCACCACAGCAGGCGAGCATCTTCAGCAATATAAACAGACCTTGGACCTCTGCAGACACAGAATTACCTGATTTAATCTCCGACATGGTATGAAAAACCTAAACAAATAAACAGAGCGAGCTGATCTGCACTCCTCTCCTCTCTGCCACTCGCCTGGTTGCCAGGGAAACAGACCCGGGCCCACCTGGGAACCGTTGGACGAGTGGATGAGTTGGAGGAACGGAGGGAGGTGTGTGTGGAATGGAGTGTGGAGGTGAAGGGAGTTCTTGTGGGTGGGTGTAGTTGTGTGTGGTGTGAGCCCCTCAGCTTCTGCCATTTCACACTTCAAAGAAACCCCCACATCAGGTGGGAGAAAGAGCATCATGATGGCACTAACAGGTTGCAGATCTCATACTGAAACTTTGCCATGTCAGGCCTTTCAGAGACTTAGCAGACTCGCAGGCTGACTCAATGTGCCTTCAGCTTTAGCTTTTCAAAGCAAGGCCCACACAAATCACCTTTAGCATCCCGCAAGTACATTTTGGGTTCCTGTTTAGCTGGCCTAGAGAAGAACTCTCTTTTATTCAAATACTTTAAAAAGATCTAACAGATCAGGATTCTGACACATACCGCACTACATTTATCTAGTCTCTAAAAAATGTAGACCTGGAAGTCAATGTGAGAGCCCTAAAGATTGAGACTAACCGGAAACCGTAGGTTTCATCAACAAGGACCCTTCCATGACATTTAACTCCACATACACCAGGCACCCAGGCACTTACAATATGTATATTATTGTCTTGATATTGGTTACTTCCTTAATGGTCTTCACATGTGCCTCGTCAATTCGTGTATTTAAACCCTCTGTGTTTCCATGTGTTTTTGAATCTTGTCACAAACAATTTTAAGTCATGTCTTCCTTGTTCTCTTTGCTTTGCTTTTACATACAGATGGGTGACAAATTAAAAGAAAATCTGAATGAATGAGTGGAGAAACATAACGAGTGCAGATGCTTCCAGACAGATATATTGCATGATACAATTAAGCAATTAACATCTTACCATGGTCTGTGGCATGTATAAAAACGCTGAGTAAACCTAGTTGACCTCGGTTTTGGATTAAGATGGCAAGGAAAATAATCAAAACACCAATTAAGGGAATATCTTTTGGAAGAATGGTGTTCCATCCCTCCAGTACAGTTCCAGAGAATACTATGTACAATCACTAATAAATTGACAATAAATATAATATTAGTACTATAAATCATGAAAAGTCTATTTAACAATTTAACATATAATAATTTAACATATAATAAAAAATAAAAGAAGTGACTTATGTACTCATTAAGGATGTTTTTTTTAAAGGTTTTAAAAAATGTTTATATGGTTTAGAAATTTAATTTTATATTATGGAAGCCACTTAATAAAACCATATACAGACATAATAAAAATAATGTTTCTCGATTTATGACTGTATCACCGCAATAAAGTTGTATATTTGCTAGTTAAGCACAGTATAGGGGCGCCTGTTCTGGACACGTCAGATGCCCCGACAGATTCAAGCGATAGAGAAGTGTGTGCGCGCATGTGTCTATGCGCACAGCGCGAATGTGCGTGCGCCCCTCATCAGCACAGCAAAGGCAGGTCCAGTCAAGCGCCATCCACTATGTAATTCTACCACTTTCGAATGCTTCAGTGGCCAGTACTGAGGCATGTTTAACTTTAAAGTTAGTTCTGAAATTATATTTTGGTATCACTGCTTTCAAAAATCTCTAGCAATGACGTTATATAAACACCACTCTGGTTCTGTGTGTATGCATGTGTGTGCGTGCGTGCGTGCGTGTGTGAGTGTCTGGAACTCTTCCAGAGCACAGGAATAGTGTGGCCGTGTGAAATTAGTCCGTGCCTAATAGGGTTCAAAGCCCAAATCAGAGTTAGTGGCTCCTAAATTGCAATGAACTACTGCCATGCATGAGACGAATCTTAAACGTGAAGTGGGACAGATAAGGTTAGGAGCAAAGTTATTGAATAGAATATCAGAAATATCAAAATGAGAAATGAGGAGGCAGAGAGTGGCTTGGGGCCTTCTGGTCAGGAAAAACAAGTTAATGAAATTCTTTTGAAAAAGAATGTGCGTGCACAAAAAAAAGTACCATGATTGTGAACTGGAAGATTTGCAAAGAAATAGGAAATCCGTGAAGATTTGTAGTAATATAATTTTTTTCCCCCAATTCTCAGTTTTATGCTGATCCTATTCACCTACACCAACAACTATCACTCTTTCAACAAGATAATGTACTGCAGTGGTATTGGATAACAAACCTACAAAAGGTCATGTGTGCACCTGTGGAGAGAACACAGCAGTGGCATTTTTCTTCCAAACGTCTGACCCCTGCAGCTGTCGCCATCTACTCCTGCTTCTCTTGGCTTTGTATCACCCCATGAAGGAAAGAAAAAACAAAGCAAGTGTAGCAGGTTGATGCAAGGTGTTGTGCTCCACCTCAATCTCCTCCTCTAGCTTTCCTGCCAGGCCTCTGGGATGATCCTAAAGTCCCAGAATTATAACTACATTAGAACAGCAAGCAGAGAGGAAACACCTGATGTAAGTAGTTTAAGATATAACCATGAATAATAAAATCTGAAAATCTTCCATAAATATTTAGACATTTCTGATCCCAAAAGCCATGTGCTTTCTCTCTCTATCGGTCTCCTTCACACACACACACACACACACACACACACACACACACACAAACACAATTATATGCAGATCAGGCAAACATCTGGAGCTCAGTCATTTAGCACCTGGAACTACAGAATTAAACAGAGTACACAGATCACAAGAGTTGTATCACTCTTGCAGAAATACAGGGCACTAATCTTACCCTTGGAAAATGGTCTTATTAAAATTAGCTAAAAGCACAGAGCCAGGGTTAAGGTTGGTTTGTGCTCCCTATTGAACACGTTTTTGATGTCTTCAGAAGCTCGGAAATGCTTTTTGGAAAAGGAGAAGCAAGGCAGTTAATTAAAGTCACTCTCAGAGACAGAAACGTTCCAAATGTGCCGCCCACCTCCATAGTGATTGGCCTGTAGTAATGTATGAGGAAGGATGAGAATTGGCAGGAGCTTTGAACCTGCTACTAACTGGAGTTGAACCAGTAGCTGTATATATACAGTCAATGAGGTAAACACATGAGTAGAGATGCAATGTTGGAACAGGAAAGGCTTTGTGGTTAAGGATTCATTCAAATTCTAAAAGAACCACTACTAAAACAACAGCCAACCACCCAACATGTATTTGTATTCATGGTCAATGGGGATGTGTGTGGGACTAGGGTTATAGAGTGGAGTAAAATCAATTAGCAATAAGGCATACAAAATAGGGACAAATGCTGACTGAGAGGCTACCCAAACTCGAGAACCTGGTTGATTAATGTGACATCAATCCCTAACAAAGTAAACATTCAACTTGATCTACAAGTGCGTAGAGTGACAAGTTGCATTGACTGAACTTGATTTCAAAGGTACCTGCTCGAGCTCGAGCCCTAAACAGGGTCTAAATTGCTGTTCCTTTCCTTCGTGTCTACTTCACAGACTCTCATGCACAGAGTATTGGGGAGAAAATGAGGGCAGATCGATCCTACCCTGTGATGAATGGTATCACACTGTTAAGGTAGAGATTTTCTCTAACTATCAGCACCAAGGTAAGGGCTGATTTATATCAATTAGCCCGATGACCCGTTACTCTTGTGCTGTGCATTTAGTAGAAGTACCTTTACAGGAAGATTCAGCCAGCTTGCTGTGTAAAGGCCACACTGTTTATCCAGCTTGGACAACAGTGCTAACCTGCGCCTCAGGGGAGCAGCCTGCTCCAGGAAGGAGTGGACCGCGGCCATGCAAGGCAACATGGGCCCTTCTTGGACAGACATCTTAGAGAGTGGGCAGTCAGTATGTTTGGCTAATGTGACTGTCTTGTCATCTAAATCCAGTAGGCTTAAGGCCACGTGATCGCCTTTCCCTACTGTTAAGGGAGGTGCGGTGATTAGCTGGAACAGCGCATGCAGGAATTAGAATGGCAGATCGTCAGAGCTGCCAATGTCCCTACTGACAGCCTCTCAGCAGGATGTTGGGTCATCCGAGGACACATGCCTTTTGTTTTCTTACGCACAAATGTTTCCTGCTTATCAATTATTAATGACATTAATTTGCATGAACTAATAAGCATCATAAATCCCAGTTTGTCTCTGCATTTCCATACCTATTTTTCACTGGAGCTTCTGGCTTTCTCTCTCAGATTGATGATTCTTGGCACAGATATTGGATGTAAACATTCCATTCCAACATACACAGACGCTTGTGTATCTGTGTGGTTGTATTTTTTTCCCTGCCAAATACGGCAGGCTGGGGCAGGTGTGGGATCAGTGCCGGAGCACAGAAAGCAAAAGCGCTCTGATCTTCATCTCAGTAAATCCCCCTCCTGCTGCACTCAGCATCAGCAGAAAAGCCCAGTGACCCGCACACAGAGACTCTGCTGAATCTACGAGTCTCTGCTCTTGGCACATCTAAATCAGCTGCAGATCTCCAAGTGGAACACTGCTCACATTTCCTCTCCATCAGCCACCTCTATGCATCCATTCTTTCAGCCTTCAGCCATCATGGACCTCACTGAATGCTGCAACGTCCCTCTTAGGATTAAGGTCATTATGCGTACACTCTCTGCTCCTGTGACAAAATGCACCAGTTTGGATAGAACTAATAAAATTAATTTTCTGCTACGCATATGGCAAGCACTCATAAGTCATAAGTGTGTCTATACCTCCTTTCACACTTTTACTTTTCGAAAAGTACGAAAATACTTTTACTTTTCGCCACTAAACGTAGCCAATAATTGCCTACTTTCACAAGAAGAGGCCGTTTGACTGACATTGAAAATGGTCAACCATATTTACTTGCCACTAACTGCTTCAAACAACTCTCTAATAACTGTTTTTTAAACCAGTGACTATATTTTGCTCCGAAAATACCATTGTGTCATAGTGTTCAAAAGTTTGTTTCACTGTTGGAAACTGGTGTACAGAAGTGTGTATAAATGGAAGTGCAGACAGCCAATCAGATTGCAACCTTCAGGATTCTGAAGCTTGTGGCCAGTTAAGTGTACAAAAGATATCAGAAGCTCTGTGAGCACTGAGTGGAACATCTAAGGCTCAGACTAGCCTTTGCGTTCCTGTTTGGTAGATGTAATGCGATAGGGGGGAACTAGCTAATGGGTGGGATTTGGCAATGACTTAACTGGAAGAAAATGTGTAAAAAATAAAAAACCCTCAAAAATGTTATCAAGAAGAAGTTAAGCATGAACACAAGCCAGAGTTGAAATCCAGAGTTGGAAGATTGATGTGTAAATTGACTAAGATGAGACCTAGTATCATTTTTGGGAAATTATCAAGAGGGGACATGTGTGAACAGAAGCTGATCTATTACTGGGAAAGACTATGACGTCTTGATGACTATTTATGCTATGACGTGCTTTGAGGTGGGTGATATAAAACATGAGCACAGTGAAATGACAACAGGAGGAAAAGCCTAAAGTCAAGAAACAAAAATGTCTGGAAGTTGGAACGATTCAGAAAGGAAGGCACTTTAGGTAATCCGTGCCAAGAATAAAATTCTTCATCAAATGAATGGCACAGTCCAGGATGTGGCCATATGAATCACCAGCAGACTCTAAGAATGCAGTGTAAATTGAGAAAAGACGCAGATTATAAATAAACTCAGTTGTTTGGAATGTAAATTCCACCAAATCCATTCGGTTTTACATCACATCCTGTTTAACAGGACTTTTATAGCAAATGTGAATCTGTTCATCTTGGTAAAATACCACTTAAAGGCTGCAAGTTTGATTTACGTAAAGCCTGGACATTACCGGTACAGGTATGGCGATAACATCCCGGGTATTGGGTGTAAAAGCACTATGTCTTGGTCATATAAAGCCTCTCTGATTTTTCATAGTCAACCCAGTCAATTCAGAGCGTTACTCTGCTCACTAGTGCAGAGGAGGTCCAGATGCCACCTCTCCTACCACGGCACAGTGCCGGCCTAATCCAGGCACAACACTGCTCTAATCTACACAAAACAGACATTGGGTGGTAAGACAAACAGCAGCCTGGTGGGAGAGACTAAGCCACCTACAGCACACCTAATCCTAATGTGTGATACAGAGCTGAGAGACAATGATAACATCCACATCTAATGAGGAGACAAAAAGGCCCATTGAGTCTGTGCTTCCGCAAAAGTGAGCAGGAAAGAAGAAACAGGTGTAAAAGAGGAAAGCACAATAGCTTCATAGTCAAAAGGGAAGAGAGCAAGAGAGGAGAGTAAGAGGAAATATGTAGGGGAGAGAATTTCAATTCTCAGAATGAATGATTGCTTACTCCTACCTTTGGAATCACATAAGAAAGAAAGAAAAAAGACACATGCAGGAGGACAATGTTGAGTGAGACATAGCTTGAGCAAATGAGTGAAGGCCTTTCAGTCTATTTGCAGCAGCCTGGGATCGAGGGAGAGAATGACAGTTCTCTATTACACAGGCTAATGACTGTTCTGGGAAAATCAGCTCTCTGCACAACCTATCCAACACACTGTCAATCCAGCCTCCCACACAGGCAGCACTCAGACAGACCTGTCCATGCAAACACAGAGGCTACACACCCCTCTATTACTCTATACGTACAGAACATGCACCTCTCCACTTTTCCAATAATACAAGTCAAACAAAGCTCAATCCAATCTCACACATACAGAAGCAAGCAGGGCAACATGGGGAGACAGAGGACAGGCATTCTTTCTGTCTTAGACGGGTGCAAAACAGGTGGCACAATGTTAGATAGTCATATAGGATAAGAAATTTTCCAACCCTACCACATGTTATTAAAAGCATTGTGTATTTTGCAAAGACTGTTTATTTATTCATTTGTTTTTAATTGATCCAGATTTTACTCCACAAATTAAAGGTATATAATGTGAGATGTACAACACAAAGGAAAATAATGTGTGATTTATCATATTAATTGGTAGTGGAGCCAACATATTGTGGGAGAAACCCAAAAGAAAGAAAAATTATTTATACTCATATATTAATGTTCTTATTAATCATAGAGAATTGTAAACTCCTGCATGGAAAAGGTTAAATCTGGGTTCTCCAGAGAAGCTTTCTGGAGATCTTAGTGCCACACATAATGGCTAGTTTACTGCAGCTATGTGTAATGAAGGCTTACGAAGAACACCACAAACCATAT
Organism: Olivaichthys viedmensis; assembly: GCA_028565825.1. Classification (NCBI taxonomy): domain Eukaryota; kingdom Metazoa; phylum Chordata; class Actinopteri; order Siluriformes; family Diplomystidae; genus Olivaichthys; species Olivaichthys viedmensis. The sequence continues at coordinate 7,468,226 of JAOUQW010000027.1, forward strand.
TGTCTGTGAGGGCATCTACACTAATGCCTGTTATACATAGTTTAATATCTGCTGTACACACACACACTGTTGTATTCACATTATGAACTCTATTTTCATGCTGAAGCAAAAATGGTATAACGCTGCCATATTACAAATTTGGTTGGCCGTGAGACAAATTTTTTACTGTTCTCTCCCAGTCTCTATTTACATGGACAGAAATTAACATGCCTGTGCTGACTTGGACGGAGGGGTGCAACAGTGGGTGTGGCATTCTAAATCTGCCGTTACAGTACTGTTTTCAAACCCACATTGATCCAAAACTGTGTTTACGTTACTGCCCCTCGAGACCAAATACCAAAACGTCAAGCAAAGCCCAAAAATTCCTGTCCCATTTCTTACAACCCGGTTTTGTAAATGTATATTATCTGTCACCCAACTTCAATACAAATCTTTTTTTTTTTTCACTTGATTATGAACTAAATATAACCGAGTGAATTATATTATCAATATCAAATAAGAACAAACAACTCAGTTGTGGCTAGACACAACTCACAGAGAATCAATAGAATATAAAACAAAACTCATTTAAATATCACAATCTGCAAATTTATTGGCATCATAGAGACGAGGAAATAGCTGATATAAATACTAAGACCTAGGTGAACACCCACAAAAGAGCATGAAAAGTCAGATAACACATTTGATGTAAGTTGTGTTCGCTAACTGGTTATTTTTTCCTCTAAAATACTGATGTGAAATCTATCTATACGTAAAAACGTATTGTACATAATTACTAAAAATTCACTGCACTGATCCACCGGTGCACCTTTGTTTTTTAAGTACAAGGAGCTGATTTGATTAGATATCGCACCAGCACACCTCTTTGTAAATAATTAATTGCAGCCCCGCCCATTTCTACAACTATGCCACTCTTCGCCAGGTTACCACGTGCACCAATGATCATGGTGTCATTGTGACCGCATCACACGGTCACGCGCAAAGCCGTGCACGGTGAGGCACCCGTGACAGAGAGTTGCAGGAGCTTCAGTCCTTTGTAGACTTTAAACTTCTAGAAGCTACGGGGACGCTGGCATTCCTGATACGCATGTTTTTTTAAACGTATTTTGCTATTTAAACGTAAGTTTGTAATAGAGATTATTGTTTCTCTATGATCAACACTAGCTTCCACAGCTCCAAAACAAAGCTAAACCTCAATCCAAATCCAAATGCATTTTTCATTGGATCACTATATCCTTTTTGGAGCTAACTGACTGCTGCATATCACTTCATAATGTCAATGCCTAAGATCCACTAGCTCATATATTGCATAAATGCACATAATGTGTATATACTGTATATATAGTCAACAGCAGCTTTCATTCCTGTGCTGTAGATTTGTGATGCAAAGCCACTTTCCCATGTCAGTGTGTCACTCTGCCTCTATTTTACCTGATGGATAAAAGACAGCTGGGAGTTGAGAGTTCTTATTTAAGAACTCTCATAAAGATTGCTTGCCACTCTCCACTCCCAGCACAGGCACAGTGAAACACACACACACAGCAATTAAACTGTTCGCCACACACCTATTCCTTTCTCATCCTGCCTCTCTCTCGCTTTACGTGTCCTTTCTCTCTTCATTCTCAGCTCTGACACACGCCACCAGTCCTGTGCTACCTCCCCTCCACATGCACTTAGATAAAAGCTGCAAGCTTGAACTCCTTCCTTTCTCTTCCCTTCCTCTTTCCTCGACACCATCTACCGATTTTGCCACTCATCCTGAGCAGCTGCGTTTTCTGGCCTGGGTCACGACCCAATGGAGGACAAACGGCACTGAGGTGAAAGCCAATCTTACACCACCGTTCCTCCACACCTGCCCATCAACAGCTCCCTCCACCAGGCACACTCACTCACACACAGACACCTGCATCAACAGTTCACCTCAGTCTCGCAGAAGAAGCTCATTCACCGCTTGCTGACCCTAAAAACAAACAGAATGCAGAAAAAGAGAATAAAAGTGGCATTGGATGAAAAAGCAAGCAGAGACAGAAGCAAGTCAGATGTTAAAAGAATCTGACAGAAAAGCTTCTAGCCTAGCCTAGCTTCATGTCACTTATCAAATGCTTTTTGAAAGGCAGCAGAGAATCAAGCTGAAATATATATGCGAAGTAAATTCTGGAGGCGGGAGTCCTGGTGTAGGTCCTCATTCATTCTTTCTTGGCTTAGTATATTTAAGGAAACATCATAATGTACATTGTGAAAAAAAAAATCATAAATTAAAGTTTAGAGAGAAAAGTTGGCACTATTCATTTACACCAAAACTGCCTAACAACATGACAGAGACAGATGCATGATACCATTTCAGTAACACTCTCTAAATACAGTATTTATAGCATACATACATGCAAACTAAGTGAATAGCATTGCAAACACTTTACTTCAACCTCCATTGTGTCACCATCGTGAACAATTGACAAACATTTTGAAAGGAGGTTGAAAGCATCACTGAACACTCAGCCATCCTGACTATATTCATTAACTCAGCTGAGAATGGTGAAAAAATAAAACAATCAAGAAGTAATTAACTGTCAGGCATATTTAGCCAGGAGGCTCCAATGTCCGGTTTCTAATTGCAGCTACAGTCTGCATAGAACTGTGACAGCGAGAGAATAAATAAATAAAGCCACAAATTCTAAAGTGCTGGCACACATGTTCATATTAAAAGTCCATTTATGGGTCACCGATAATGAAAGTCATTGATACAGCAGGCTATGTACAGAGGCACTTGCGGTGTTTACCACTTAGCTCTGAGCACACTTCATTACAAGCGTAGAGGGATGATTAAAAAGAACACAGCATCCAATTAAATGCATTATCACAAAGAACACAAAGAACAACACACCGTAGGTTAGCTTTCAAATTGATTCTGGTATTTCAAAGGAGTTGCCTGCTTCGTGTCAAAGTCATCAGATAAGGAACTCAAGACAATGTGGTTGAATCTCTTTTCAGAGTGCATTTCTTCAGCTAATGTTTCCAACATGTCTGTCCTCATGGCAGGGGTGTTAGCAGCTGCAGACTGACTTTTAGGTTTTTTTCAAGAACTAATTCTGGCTCTGAGTTGTTCATCTGGGTAGTAGGGCTGACGCGGTTTTAAATTTTTGTGATTATGGCAACCGCATAAGAAATTACTGTCAAATAGCGGACCACACAGGGTTGGCCAGGATTGACTTATATTGGCCAGAATTGCCACTTATATGTTTTATTTATATTTCTGCTATAAGCTAACACTTCAAGCTAGTTTTTTTTAACCCAAAAGAGGGTCAGAGGTAGGCATGGAGTGGGTCTCAGATGTGTTCTTCTTCTCCATCAAATGTCAAACTTAATTTAAATTTTTACATAATTACTGTATGTAAGTTTATATACGTTTACAGAACTTCCAACAATGTGGTTTTATTGTGAAAGGCATCTGGCACTGTAATGCAGATGCTCACATACACACACACAGTAGGATCCAAACGGAGAGTTTTTATTTACAAACACAATCCAAAGAGGGTAATTCAAAGTACAGGCGGGAAGTCGAATAAACCGGGTGATCAAACAGAAGGCAAACAAAACAAAAGGAACAGACAATGTCCGTAGTTGATATAACAGGCAGGAAAGTCGAAAACCAGAAATCCAATTGGCTGGGAAAACGCTCAGAATTGTCATATGAATATGGGTAAGACATCGCAACGTGTCCAGGTTCAGTGAGCTGTATTTATAGTGAATGTGATGACCGAAATGGGCACCGTGTTAGAACTCCGGAGACTGAGACCTCTGGTGGTGTGGGCTGGTAGGTGTCAGTGGAGACCGTGACAGGCGTTTCCTGCTTACAACTTGCGTTTGAGACCTGATATTGGTAGCCTAACAGTGACATGTAGGCCTATAGTCAAAATTAAATTAGTTTAATAAAAAACACATTTATAACCACACAGCAGTTTGTCACATCATTTCATAGCTTTTCGCAGCATAGCCACAAAATTTATAAATATTACTGTCACGAAGTGCAGGTGCGGGGGTGCGGACACAAACGCGAAGCCGCCTAATGTCTCAAACATGTTTATTTCTATCAAATAACACTCCGGGGGGGGGGAAACAAACTTAACTTGCCGTTACAGCCGTGGCGAACACACAGACAACAGGATACAACACAGGACGGACACAAGCGGGTATTTAAACACTTAGTAATCACTAACAAACGACATGCAGGTGGGGACAATCACATCACGGGACAAAGACAAGAAAAACAAACACACAAGCGCATGGCAGTTGTCGCACGTGGCGGCCGTCGCCATGGCGACCGCCACGCTATTGTCTCGCGCTCAGCCGGGCGCGTGACAATTACTCTATATCAAATATGTTTTTACTTGCATTACAGACAGAGGAAAGGGCCAAAATGTTTTTTATGTGGCAAGTTATTAGCAAAAAAACAAATGAAGCCTTCTAAGCTTAAACCTCAGAAGCCAAAAGCCCAGTGTTCCCATTCAAAGCAGAGCATTACAACTTGGTAAACACATGAACTGCAGCATAATTAAGCTCGACAGTTCATTACTATTTTAATGCCTGCATGAGCATTACTTGTTCTTCAGTATATGAATATACCACATTATTACTGTCTCTCATACTATTACTATTACTATCTCTAGTTACCATCTCTAGTAATGATTTGGAAAACAGTGTTTCGGTTTTGGAGGGTCTAGATTTAATAATATGTTTGAATAGCTTTTTAGCCTTTGTTGCACTTTCATTGGTTTCATGTATTTAGTGTATAAAGGCATAGCCTGTTACTGCACTATTAATTTTGTAAAATAAGTTAAATAAATAAGTTAGAAAGTTCAACTGTGTGTGCACGTTCACGCAGAGGGCAGGAAGTTTCTGGCAGGCAAGAAAATTTCAGCACAACACCACTACCCATTGAAACCCTCTAAAAAACTTCTGATAGCAATTCTAAAATGCCACACTGAAGGTTTTGGAAATATTAAAGAATAATTTATCATAACTGACGGAGCCATTGTACAAAGGTTACCGTGACAGCCGTACAGGGTCATTCTATCTATTTTGTCCTTGTTGCATTATTACATACACTAGGGGTCAAAAGTTTGGGGTCGCTGCTCAAAAGTTTGGAATCAATGTTTTCAGTGATATAAACTCATATATGATTGTAATATGATTCTAGTGTTTATGTACTTTGGTTTCAAATCATTTGTAGAAAACTGTAAAACATTTTCAGAATGATGACTACAAAATTAGCATGAACGTTTTATAGCATCAAAAGTGATGTTAATATAAACATTAATACCCAGAATGCCTCTTTTTTTGGAAAGTGTTGATCAAACCTTGAAGTAGATACTTAAATAATATACTGGAATTATCTCTGTATAGTCATTTCTCCTTTATCATTACATTTTTATCATTTCATTTTTTAAATGACTTTTAAATGACTTTTTCCCAAAATACTTTAAATACCAAACAAAACCTCAAAAAATACCTTTAGGTGTGTGGTTTATATTAGATATATTAGATCTACTACATTGTAGAAGAGTTTAGTGAATAGAAT
>JAOUQW010000027.1:7489470-7503889 GCA_028565825.1 Olivaichthys viedmensis
AACATCAAAATGTACAACTAGCAAAAAACAAAATAGATGTGACTCGACAAAATACCTTTGCCTTTTCCATATTGTTACTAAGCTCTAATGTGTGGTCCGGTTAATCAAACGTTAGAGTATTTGAGAATATTAGCATGTCCACTTGTTCAGGCATAAGGTGTGTTCGAAGACAATTAACAACCAGTCTTTAGGTAGAAAAAACTCTCTCTGCTGAGACAGAAGCCACAAGTTGCTGTTTCACTTGACACAATATGAGATGGAATATGACTTATTTTAATACCCAATTAAGTAAGCAATTACTAAGATGACTTCAGACATTTGAATATCCATGTGCATTCCTAATAAGAAATCAGCACTTGAGCTGGAGTTAAATAAGCTGAAAGCAGTCCAAACATGATCGGTCAGAAGGAGGATGGAGGGACTAGAAAGTGTGCTATGCTTAGAGCAGAGGTCTATCTGGAACCATTTCCACACTGATGACTCCTGTGGCATTTTGGCCAGGCTCGTCATTAGAAACAGATCTATTATGCCTCCAGGGGTCCCAGGGGTCCCTAGGGGAAGGACAATGGAGGATGGAGGGCAGATAGGAAAGTGAAAAACAAAAAATTGAGGTATGGACTGGACCACCAGGCTTCATCTAGGAGATTAGAGGGAAGGTCTGTATTAAGCAGGATGGTGAGTTTTTTGTGTTGATGTAAGTGAAAATAAACAATTTGCAATTATTTTCTATATGTCTTTATTGTTAATAATATGACAATGGGATATTATATAATAAGCAGTATTATGACAATATGGTCATATTATTGTTCTGAATAACAGCAAAACTTTTTATTTATTACATTTTTTACATAATACCACACTAGCCCAATTCCCAATAGAGAGATCAAGGTTCAGAAAATAGAACAACATTCAGAATTATAAGAGCAAATACAAATATACACTCTTACAAAAAAAGGTTACATCTAGAACTCTAAAGTGTTCTATAGTTGTGTCCCTCTAGGGATCCATTAAAGGTTCTATGTAGAACCTTGAAACATAGTGTTTCCCTATCAGAGAGAACCCATTTAGGAACCCGAAGAACCCTTAACAATCCAAAGAACCCTTGAGGAAACCTTTTTTACAAGAGTGTACAAATACATATCACCTGAAGATAGTTTATCAAGTGTTCTTGAAAACTCTGTGCATGTCTAATATCACTCTACAACTTATAACGCATTATCAGCACATGACTAGTGTATACATGTGTGTATTTGTATGCAGTAAAAGTCAAATTGTCCTGTTGCAGAAACTGATTAAACCGATCTGTAAATGTCACTTCTACCCCCTGCCTGCTGCTCGGCGAGCCTTCAGCCCATCCACACAGGCATTGATTTACTGCAGGCCAGCACACCTCCATAATAAAATGTGATTAAATGGAGTGTCAGCCTGTGAATAATGAGTCCTAGAGTCCATGCACCAGGTTATTTTGTCACCACAGACCAGGGGCCGTGACTTTACTACCACTGCTCACAGTCCGGCATGGGTTAAATCAACGTCCTACATTAGCTTGGCTAGCTCTGTTTGTACCTCAGACGTGGCCTTGTGCCAGCAGACACGCAAAGTGCCATGAATCTGCACTGTGTATACTAAAGTGGTCAATTCTGCACAGGAAAAGAGCAATATAAATACACACATACACACATATTGACTACAAACCTTCTAACGGCTGTTTGCCACCTATGGTGCTTCTATAAATTGTGCCGGTTCTGTCCAGTGTTGTGAACACGCTTCATTTCTCTATCTATCTTGCTGTTTAAGGCCCATGCCGAGTTGAGACAAATTGTTTTAAATGAACAAAAGCCCCCTCCCCACCTGGGCTACTCTTTCTTAACGTGTAAACACCATGAAAGTAAATCACGTTGTCCTCTCTCTAATCTCATTCCGTAGATGTGCGGGAGTGTTGCTGAAGCAGCTGTTTTCCAACAGGAAGGAGGAAAGGGGGGATGGGAGGAAAAAACACAGCGTGTGTGTGTGTCTGTCTGTGTGTGTGTGTGTGTCTGTAACTACAAATGCATAGATACAAAGCCACAAGTAGATGAAAAGAGATTTCTGCCCTTCCTCAAGGTTGTGTCACTTCCGGGAATGTTTGTTTGTGCTTTGTTCATCTGTTTTAAGTAAAAATTTAATTTACACAAATGTAATCGATCAACTAAGACATGTTTGGTGTCTGAAGTTTGCTTCTTTTGTATTGCACTGGAGCTATAAGGCTAATGTAAAAAAAAAAAAAAGCCTTGTAGCTCTAAGGCAAAACTAAGTTTGGGCACCAAACCTAGCTGCTCAACTACATTTGGTATAAAGGAAAAAATGTGTAAATTTCATTTTTAGCTGAATTATTATTATTTATTTTTTTACACATTACACTATTTAGCCGTTGTTAGTCTATTTACCTATCATTACCATGTTTTGACTTTTAACACCTGATTTTATATTCTTTTTTGATGTTTTACCTGCTGCTATGGGTCAGGGGAGTCCCTATTGCGGCATTCACCTGCCTGCTGCGTGCCCTTTCCCCGTCAGCCTTGCGCCCTTTTGGCGTGGTTGGGTTCTGCCCAGCGTGGTGTTGGAGATTGGGTGGTTTTTGGCATCCTGTCAGTTTGCTGCTGGGTGTTCAGCCATGCATGCTGTGGCATTGAGTTTGCTGATCGCTAGCTTTTCTGGCGTGTTCGCTTTTCACCTGCTCGCTGGCTGAATACCTGTCATGGTGCTGATATGCAGGCCATCATGGCTTGAGGCATTTGGCTGTCGTCCTCGACTGGACTCATGTGGTGTGTGGCTGTTGTTGGGCTTTTGGGGCTGTTTGACGCTTCTGGTGCATTCAGCACTCCCACAAAATATACTTGACTTTTTACTCCACTAGCCTACTCCTAAACATTTCCCACATTTTGGACTAATAGTATTGTGATGTTGGCGAAGAAGAGGCATGAGCAGGAAACATTTTAAAATCAGGAAAATGCTCTTTATTTGGTGGTTAGCCTGAGAACTGAACTAACATGGCGGAAGCCGGCGGTGGTTAACAAAGCCCACCGGACTTCCGCGGATGGTGGACACATATAACATGCTGGCTCAACACAGGCCAGCATGTACAACAAATCCCACAATCCCCCCCTTTGCACTGAACAGTCATTCCAACAGAACAGGAACTTTTTCTACACAAATAACAGGCGGCGTGAGGGCTCACGGGTATGCAAATGCACACAACACAGGCGTACCACCGCTACAGTATAAATAAGTGGATTTTGCATTATGTGTGGCTGTGTTGGTTTGTCTGTCTTTGATCTATAGTTAGTAGTTGTGTTTTTGCTATATTTCTTTTGTGGTATCTCAATGTGCTTGTTTGTTTTGTCTTTCTTTCATAAACAAATATCTTTCATATCTTTCTTTGATTTTGTAAAGTGACTATAGGCTCGGGAAAGATGCTATATAAATAAAATATTATTATTCGTGGACTCCAACTGAAGACATTGGTTTCCACCATAGTCCTCCTCTCCAGCTGTTCGTCGGGCTCGGTTCGATTGATGGTGCTGTCAGTGCAGGCTGCTGCATTTGACACAATCGTGGCTATAACTCTCGGCTCTTCAAGGCCTCGGTGTGGGCCGGGGCAACCTCAAAGCAGCTAACGCCCCGGGTGAGTGCCACCCAATTATACTGTCCTACCCCATATATCCAGCCTTCAGCCAGCCTCTATAAATACATACTCACACATCTCCACTTCCCACACACACTCATTCATTCAGCTTATGCATCAGGTTATTTTTGCCACTGCAGCGATGATGGCTTCCCAGTGAATCATGGTCGGTAATGGACGTGATAAGTGATTTTGTGCTAGAGATTGGATTACTGCACATATTGAGTGAGGAGCTAATACACACAACCACCGAATGCCCAAGCAGAAGCCCCAACCATCTGCCTGCAGCAGCTGGGTGAATCAGTAAACACCAGAAATAGACACTGATAGTACTGGACTTTCTTCTAAAATATTCCGAAAATGACAAGTAATTATTTGTGGCACCTTTATATTTGTTATGAATAGTACACAATTAACTGCCTATAGCATTAAGGTGTGATGTGTTATGCGTAGTGAGATTATTTCACTGAACTGCGTGAAGCCCTCTGATCAGAGTTTATCACTATGGTGGAACCTCATTAGCTTGTTTGGATTTTGGACAGTGCCAAAACAAACTGGGCCATCGAAGGCGACTTTCCAAAAACAGCCAGAGCACGGATATCAAAATGCGCTCCCCTTTCACCTCCATTTCCCATCACAGTGGTGGATGTCAGCGATCCAGAGCACCATCTTCAAACTTAATGAGCTAATCGGCTCATCTGGAAAATCACACCACCGCCTGACTTGCACAGCAAAAAGCTCCCTAGTGTCTTATTTGCAGGGGCTATTATAATTTCAGTCCAGTTCATGCCCCTTTGCACGAACAATTAGACAGTGACATCAATGTATGCAGCTTTTCTTATAATGTGTTGAGTCATTTGTACCTGAGGATGGTTCCTACCATTTCCCTGTTGCTCTGTAGGAGGGCTGATGGCTAATTTAACAGGCCAACCCATAAGCATACACATACTCGAACTTAAGGACACATGAGGTAAACTCTGCTACAGTAGGTACAGGCAGGGGCAAATTTCAGAAAACAACTTGTAAGGATGTAAATGTACTGTATTAACACAGAGAATGATGGACAATGCCAGAGCGAGAGAGAAGGGGAGATGGGGGAGAAGAAGAATAGCAGCTCAGGCTTGAATAATTGAACATAGGGAAGCAGTGATAAAATACAGTGTTCATCATGCAGGGGGACTTTTAGGCCAGAAAAAGCGCTGAAGAAAGCAGGAATGATGAGTTGTCACTGACCGAATGCAGTGGCGAAACTCGTCACAAGGGGACTAGATGGTTCTAAAAGGCTGTGGAGTCCTTCACATTGTTGCTAATGATCCTCTTACCTTGTCATAGTTGAACAACTCAGATATCTATACTTCCTCTCTCAACACACATAAGCACCAAGGGGATATACAACAAGGAAGGATTTATTTCTGGCTTGTTGCTAGTGTTGTATCCAAAAGCTTCTGAAATTAGCTGAAAAGAGGAAATATTAGTGAATATCAATAATGATAGTCATGTCAAAAATACAGTCTAATACTACAGTATATGCATCTAAACGTTGTCAGGGTTGCATATTAAAATGTAAATTTGTCAGAAACTATCTGTCAGAACAAATATGCCTAAAACACTGTCATTAATTCCTTTTCTAGGGTAATTATTGGGCATATCTGTGACATTACAGAGCTTCTGTGGATGAATCTCCTCATTACCAATTCACAGATGGGCTACGCCTGAGTTTTGGACTAGATTGGTGTATGCCTTTACCACACAGATGAGGCTTTGCTAGTAATGTTTGGCTTACTGAAGCCAGCTGTCTGTGTGTCACATATGTCAAATGTGTTCTGTGTTATACCTCCTAATAGCATGTCTGATCAGACTAAAATGCCTGCATTTTTCCTCAGAGTGTCTGCCTTAATCTGCAAAAAAAAAAAAACAGTAGTGATGTGGATAGTAGGACAGTATTTCACTTTAATCAGCCCCAAGGAAGAAAACACAAGTTTAGATAAGTGCATGTTGGTTTCACAGAATTTAAATGATGCTGGGAAGCAAATAGGTCAATAGCAGGACATAGAAAAACTACAAAAACTCAGCTGGCCACACTTACGAAGCTCACTGCAGGAGGGGGCATTTTTTATGTTGTACGTGAATTTACAAATACAGATTCAAATTGAATTTTCCATTAAAGTACCCCTGAACTGATTCAGGTTATGTAAATCAAGATTGTTAACAGCTCAAAAGTCAGATTTTTCCATTTATAACTGAGGCCCGGATTTAATTAGATTCCAAATAACGAGCGCTAATTTGCGTGTGCAATGGGATAAATTTAGCGTGCAGTTAGTGGACATGTTGCGGGTGATTTACAAAAAATAATTGTAATAATAAAGTTACATCACGTGCAAAGTAAAGGGAGGAAACAGTATGTCAATTAGGTTTTTGTATGTGCTGTTTATTCTTGGTATCCGTGATGAGTTCGCATCTCTAAGAAACACCTGGAGGAGTAAAGTGAAACTTGTCACACACACATAATTGCGCGCCCAGTATAATGCCGATTAAAGGCGGTGAGATGCTTCAAAAAACTATTCAAAATACAATATGAATGCAAAATAAATGAGTGTATCTTCTATTCATAAGGTACGTGTGAATAAAAACCTTTTCACAGGCTCTATTTAAATGTTGTTGCCATCAGAGATGGAAACATGCAGCGAACATATAATTTGAAACCAACTTTGTGAAACATGGTGGTGGATTTTCACTGTGGTCTGAGTTTTGGACCCCACTGTACTCATTCTCAGGCTGCAATAAATCACATTGTGGGTGCTAAATTAATCTATTTGCGTTGACTCTGTCCTGTATTTAGCACCTTTAGGTAAAAATGCCCCAAATTGCATATTCATTAAGGCAAATGCAAAATGGATGTTTTATTTTTTGCTCATATGAAAGATGCAGTCCTCCAGAGACCCTGTTAATAAATTAGCCTGCACCTTTTTTGCGGGTTTTATCAAGTTTGCACGTGTTTTTACACAAGCAAACCTTTAGTAAATCAGGGCCTCAGACTTTCTCAGTATTTCTCAGTAAAAAAATAATAAGTCACTAGATAAGCTCCACAACTTTGGACCAATCACATCTGAGTTTAGAGGATGATGTGGAAGATGACGATGTAGATCAAGACTCAGATACTGCAATCCCACTCGTGTTTGCCTGTGACAAATGTGAGCTAGTTTGCCACTTGTTAGCTTATTTTAGATTATTTTAGATTATTGTACTATTTTAGACATGGGGGCATTTCCAAATTGTATATTCATGTATGTGAATAGATCCTGGAATTTTTAATTAGGGTAGGTGTAGAGATCTTCCTTGACCATTTTAGTAGTTTCTTGTAAATAAAAAAAACAACAACTTGGTATTGTATTATTCTACATGGATTATTTGTATTGGTTTAAAATTATATGTTCTGTGACATCAAACGTAAATGCTTAAACATCTCACCATAGTCTTCTAGTCCCTTAGACTCATCGTTAGGAAAAGTGAACTGAGTCAACACTGACCTGAAGAAATCGATGAAAGTACACTTATGAAATAAACAATAAACATTGACTAAACATTGTTTGCATGTTTTCAGCCATCAATAAATCAGCCAAATAAACAATGAACTAAACAATTAAAGACCAATAAAAATGGTGTCAGTGATGTAGCATTATTGCTGCTGGGAAAGTAATTGGACTGAGCACAATCCATAGTATAAGGTGTTTGTGCTACTTTGATGAAGCAATGAGAGAGAAAATTATTTTCCTGCAGTCTTTGGGTACAAAATCCAGAGTGGCACTGCACTTACAGATCAAAGGAATGTACTGATTTAATGCAAGTTAATACTGATAAGCATAACTCCCTATAATTACAAAATTGTTCCCATATAAAAAAACAGCACCCAGCTTGGTCCAGTTCTCTCATCATTAAACAATGGTCGCAATGCCCGCATTAGCTTTTATCCTTGCTTTGCTCTTTCCTTGAGTTCAATCTACCTTTCATTCATATTTCCTCTTTGTTCTTCTTTTATATCTCTCTCCCTCCTCTCACACTCTCCGTCTCCCTATTTCTCATCCTGCTTGAGCTCGAGGCCCTGCAGAACCACAGATTAATTATTCAAATGTTGACTTCATTGCCAGAGAGTGGATCTGGGAGGAGACTGCGGGCTTTCTGCTTCTCCTCCGCTGACTTCCTCCAAAGTCATCCAGTCTGTGAGGCTAGCGCTGAACTTTCATTATTTGTATATCAGTTCATTTATTTTTATTTCCTCTCCTTTTTATCCCTTGGCACTTTCCTAGAGTTCTAATGAACTTCAAAACATGGTTTAACTGTACATTTGACTAAATGCAAAGGGCAGCAGGGATATGTTTAGCCATGTTGTGAAACCCCCTCGCTGTTCTTCTGCATTCTTTCTCCTCTGCACATGTCATGTTAAGTTGTTTGTAAAGGCACAGAGGAAATAATTCAGGTCATTCATGGTGCATAGAGGGCCACTCAGCACAGCTTAACAAGAGCGGCACAGTCTCTCCAGTAAAACAAGCTGGGCAGTGCTGATGAAGGCGCTAATATGTAATGTGCATTGTAAAAGCATCCGGGCTCTTGCTTACATCTTCATTAAAGAGCGCCTGACCCCTTCAGCACCATCCTAACTCACCACTGCAATATGACAAGTGCTTTAATTAAAGGAGTTAATTGACGACGCTTCCTCCCAGTTCTTAACGAGCTCGCCACAGAAGCTCACATTCTCATCTCTCTTTGCCTCCTCCATATTGGCTTATCGACATGGTGCAACCGCTTTGTGCTACATAAACAACACAATACACAACATTAAGCAAGATAAATGGACACTTAAGGTAAATAAGGGTATGAAAAGTTTTACTGGGCATCGATACCAGACTAAATAGTACAGCATTTTGCTCTTTTCCCTGGATGCAGCAAATGTACTGTATTAGCAAGGTAATTCCATTCACTCCCAATCGCTTACCATTTTGGTATGGTATGAGCGTTTTTATTTAACTTGCATTGATCACAATCTCAACCATATAATTAAGCTATTTTAACTCATAGTTCTAGGCCATGTCTTGGAGCAAAGATTTCTAATTATGCCTCAGTCCCAGTCCCAGGGCTCTTCCTTCAGAGTTGGGCTTGTGGGAAGTGAGTTCATCCAAGACACATGTACCCCTCTGTAAGCAGTTTGAACTAAACTTTAACAACTTCATTAAGGAGTAACAAACACAGCTGTATTTCCATGTAATTATTCTCAGCTGAATGCACTGTAGTGCCACTTTAGCTTCTTGTATATAATATAATTTATATAATAACGTATGTAGGAGTTCCATGAATGAATGAACTGGATTCCTTTGCTTTGCTGCTTTAAACACTGCATTCTCCTTAGCCTCAATTTTCTGCAGAAATTACTTCTTGAATGATGACCGGATCTGCTACAGGTTCATTTTGAACAAATCTCACTTCTTAACACTCCTATCATTATTTAATTCATGAAGAAAACTGCCTTGTATTCAAAACATAATCCCCTTTCACTTCCCCAAAATACAAAGGCTGATTCTAATATTTTCAGGAAACCAATCAATTGAAATTGAGTCCCTCCCTACTACTCTGCTGATGAATATCACGCAATCATTTGCGCACCAAAAAAACTGCTGAGCTCACTACTGATGGAAAAACATTGAACAAAACCATCTCTCCTCCAATTGACTGAGGCGCAGCACCGTCAGCCCTCTAGCCCTAAACCTCAATCATCTCCAGACAACTCCTACAGGGTCTCATTACTGAAAAACCCAATCAATTAGGCCCATTATCACTTTCTGCTTAAAGAGACGCTCCAGTGGAGCGTCTGGAGGTGTGCACCTAATTCGTTAAAAGTATTTCACACTTTGAGCCTATCTGAGGAGAAGGAGACAAATGAGAAAAAGGGAAAATAACAAATCACAAGAAGGCCACAGGGATGAAACAATATGTCACGTCTCATCACGCTCAAATGTCATCCAGGCAAACAATATGGCCATTGTGAAGCCTGCCATTATTTCTGATTACTAAATAAAATACACAAATATAAAATACTAATTTTCCATATTTCTCGACTCGGATAACTAGTGAAAGGGCTGTGTTTATGGCTATAATGTCAGCTTTATATTTAAAATATATTTCATTACATCTCTTGCTCACACAAACACGCACTACAGAACTGACATGAATAACTGTTCATCATCAGCTTGAAAAGGACAAGAACCATGAAGGTGGCCTTCATGAGGTGATGCTGTGTCCCTGACCTAAAACCTTAAGATTAGCTTAATTGCATGTACAGTAGAATCGGCAGTATAAGATTTCTCCTAATGTGATCTGCTGATGAGTTCTCTATGAGTCAATAATAAATAATAATAACAGTCTGATTTGGTCAACCTTACGCTGGCTCACAAACCTCAGGCACAGATGATTGGGATTGGGGGGGTGGTCATCTCTGTTTCATTTTTACGACGCTGTCGATTTTACTGCCACCGATAAGTGGAGAGATCTCCATCTAGAACGTAGGACTAGGAAGGGATAAATCACTGTATGGGACAATATGGAGACAGGGATGGAGACAGGAAGGTGGGAGAGAAGATTTATAGGTGAGAGCCCAAGGAGGTTCCAGCTGTCCAGCTTCTGGATGTAGCCTTCTCTGTGTTTACACTCTCTATTCCACAAGCTGGTGGTTTACATGCAGTGTGTGTACCACATGTTAGCTAGAAGAAAGACCTATGCTATTGGCTCATCAGTTGACAATTGATCTGCTGATCTAACCTCTCCAATACTCTCTGAGAAAAAGTGAAGCACCTACACACATCCCTTAGCATTGTTAAATAGAGTATACACACAGGCACAGGAGAATGTAGAAGACTGGTAATCAACAGCCTCCCAGCTCATCATCGTCTTGTTCATTTCACTGGCTCCTTAACACAGGCCTTAGAATTCACCCAGCAATCAATAAGCCCAAAGAAGTGTATTAGCTCATGAGCTACAGCCTGCACTGAAGCCAACAGCAGCCTGACCTCACTGTATTCTCTACCACCATCGACTCGAAGAAGCAATCAAACACACAAAGCCTTTGAGTTATTAAACTGTTTTAGTGTATTCTAGCAATCAACTGTGTGAAATAAGACATCAAGTTTCATGGATGCGTTTTTATTGGTTTTCAGTAATTCAAGCTAAATTCAAGCAAATATTAATAATGTAATTTTCTGGCAAGAAGTAAGACAATAAGACAAGTTATTCTACAGTAATTCCAAGTCAATATCACACCTTTCGCGGTCTTTTAGCTATGAGTCTAAAAGGCAGTGGAATATACATGCACATATAGGCATAATTATGTGGTGTTAAAAGTTTCTTAAAACAAAGTCCTAGCCAGAGGCATTTTAATATCTTTAAATGCAGTAGTGCAATGAATAAAGGCCTTGGAATTCTTATGAAGTAAAGCTTTGTTCAGTTTGTACATTTTTTTTTTATATCTTGTGACACTAGCAAAACTTATTTGAATTTAACAGTCCTAGATGCATACCAGCCCCTGCTCATCCTCCGCACTGCACAGTTTAGTGTTTCCCATGGTCTAGCATGCCTTATTTAACTCATAATCTGATAAGCTAATATTAGGGTTTTGTCTTTTTAACTGAGAAATGTTAGAAAACACTGCACTGGCTCTATGGCCCAATAGACGTTTCAAATGAAATGTGTGTTATAGTCACTATGCTTACAGAATTGGAGATTTAGGCTAAGAAAAAGAAAGAGATCCTATTTACCCTTGTCATTTTATGCGCCTTGTATCTGGATTTTAACCACATGCATTTACACTTGTAGTCAAATGCGTCTACAATTAGCCTGATTATCTGTTTGCTGTAATATTGCGTGTAATGTGCAAATGGGATATGCAGTAATGAGAGAGATGCTCAGCGTGTTTAATAGTACTATTCCAAACCTCGCCACCATTATATCAGGCCAGGGTCAAAACACAGGTTGACCAAAACACTTATTGTTGATCTATAATAATAATTAAGACAAACAAGTTCGTGACCAGGAGAAAACTCAATTAGACTTCAGAACCATGGCTTACAACTGATGAACATATATGCAAGACCTACTGCATGTACTGACATATTAACATACAGGTTGGTTCCCTTACAGGTGAAAAAAATAAGGGAACCAACCAACCACAAGATGAGGGCGGAGACAGGACGATAGCAAATGGTGCTGTTGCCGTGGGAACCTCAATGTGAATCGTGAGGGCGAAATCGTGACATCAAATCACTTCATAAAACTTGACCACCAACTTTGTGTTGATCCTTATTTCCAGTTGTTCTATGCAAAATATGGTTGTCGGCTCAAAAATCGTGAAAGATGGTGTTTTTTTCTCAAAGGCGCCAACTTTATGAGTAATGTACTACGTATCTTATGACAAAATGTATTAAGAGTGTACTGTAGTTCTGTCATTTATACTTGTATAACATCTCGCTAAAATGCATCTCAGAACTTCTGAAGTGATTTGAGTGATCGGATTTAAATCTGTTTTACACCTACAGTTTTATGTGGATTATCTGGATGTAATCCTGATGAAACGACCGAGATGTATGAAATGATCAAGTGTAAACAGCGTCCGAGAGAAGGAAAGATAAAGACAGAAAGAAAGAGAGAAGGACAAGGGGGGAGGTGACAGTGTGATTTAATGGGATTGGATGGTATAGGTCCAAGCTATGCTCCTGTGGATGCTTCAGTAAAAGCTGGCTGAGGAGCAGCTATATATTACCAAGAGACTCGGCCCTGGGGTTAAACAAATAAATAAGAGCAATTAAACAGAGTGGCTACTACTCCTCACCTAGCTCTATATCTCCTACACACCTCTACACCAAGCTCCAGTTCACATATACAAAGTGGTAGGCCTCATCACTATTTATTGGAAAAGGTTTCTATCACAGAAAGCACTTAGAGGCTATTATGTTTTCAATATGCACATTGCATGCTATATACTAAAGAAACATAGATCACATCCCTTATCTATGAACATTATGCAATCTTCTTAATTGATAGCACATGATATATATGTGGTATCTCTAAGGAAAATATTAGTAAACAGTACTGCATTTTAGCAAGACCAACACCATGTTGCTGCACTCATGCCTCTCATAAACCCAGTGCTTCATGTAGTGATGGTCCATTGGTTCCCCATTTGGTCTAGTCCCTCAGGCTAAAAATCTGCCCCTGCAAAGTTCACTCGCTGAAACCAGCACCAATATAGGGGCACTTGCGAGTCAAAAGCCATTTCCACAGAGAGCAGAGTGCTTGGGCCCTGAAACACGACACAGATGAGCATATATATTTCAAGGTCATGACTCTGCAAGTGGCGCCAAAAGCTGCAGGGATCCAGTGTAAGCAGAGTGTTCCTGTCTCACCCTACAACAATGAGCATCTACATCAGCTGATGTGACGGACAGTAAGTGCAGCACAGAGCATACCGCACTCGCTCACTCACAAAATGCCCTCTGGTCTGCTACGGAGTTGAAACAGTTCAGATGGAGGTCTTCAAGAAGAGAAGAGGCCCTTTTAACGTGACCTGAGTTCTAAAGATCAAAACAACTGCATAAACAAGTAAAATCAATGAAAACATGCGCACACACATACAAACATACACACACACACACTAGGGTTATAAAATTTCTTTAGAAATTGCATTAGAATTTGAATTACTTAAAAGATTTAGTATTTGAATGCATACAAATATTAATGAGCCTTTTATCCAGTCACAGAGAGAGCGAACATAAGCAATAGTGCTATACTATGCGTTCATATCATATAAACGAGGGATGGAGAAAACTGCCGATTTCCTGAGCAAAGAAAATCATGAGAAAGGCAATATCACAAATTTCAGTTTCAGATTTATTCTTACTCATTTGCTATTTTTTATTAATTTATTTTGTACCTAGGACTAGTGTACCTAATATATTGGTATAATATGTGGATACATCTAAAACAAGGACCAGCAATGTATCAATAAAGGATGCATCAAAGAGGAGTAGCAAGGAACTCTTTGTTGTTTTGTTCCCACCAGTATTCAGACAAAATTTGCCCCAACCATTGTGAGAAACAGCCAATAGTAGGCGCCGATTAATTTATGTAAATTAAAGCTTCATCCATAGGCCATGTGCTAAGCAAAGTATACTCTGTATAGACCTATTTTAGCATAGGCTAATCTGTGTTGAAGTTAACTGTGTGTCTTACAGAATACTAGTGCTGTCAAAATGAATTGAATGAACACTATTCACATTTACATATTTATGTATTTGAAGGCAAAAAAAAAAGAATTCAAATGTTTCCAATAACGTAGTTAATCATTTTCAATAGGTACTATCCGCGTCACCCTTTTTTTGTGGCTGAAACTCAAATTGCATTTTATTGTGCATATTCTGCACTTAAGGGTTTTTCCCCTTCAAAAACCACATTTCCTCACTATATAGGGTATAAAATAATGGTGTTGTAGAACCTACGTAATGCACTATATGCTCAACAGAACATCATTTAAGAATCAGCCACAGAAGAAGAGTGACTTTTATATATATATATATATATATATATATTACCAGGGATTTATATATATATATATATATATATATATGTATATACACTCACAGAGAACTTTATTAGGAACATGTACACCTTCTCATTCATGCAATTATCTAATCAGCCAATCGTGTGGCAGCAGCGCAA